>JAOTJB010079769.1:0-20742 GCA_027123815.1 Erythroxylum minutifolium | reverse complement strand
GGGATATCGTTTGAAGGTAATTCTTGCCAAGACTTTTAAGCATCATAAATATTCACTAGCGAACTACACTTTTTTTTTTAATAAATACACGGAATTTGATGTACTTCTTTCTCAGTCTCTGCATAATCCCCATTCAGTGTACAGAAATAAAATAAATGGCATAAACTATTGTCTTTAGTTGAGCTTGTATAGAAGGAAGAAATTGAGTTCCTTTCTGTGAATTTGCAATTTATGTGTATAGAAATAAAAATAAATGGCATAAACTATTGTCTTTAGATGAGCTTGTATAGAAGGAAGAAATTGAGTTCCTTTTTGTGAATTTGCAATTTATGTGTCAGGAAAATTTGTTCCGCCAAGACAAGGATATCTGTTCTTTCGGAAGTCACTTGAATGCATCTAAATTCACTCTTATCTACCGACAAGAAAAAGGTTCGTTTCTTTATATTTGTCATTGGTTCTTCGGGTAGAATTTTGACCTCTCATTTGATTTTGTTTGATTTAATTAAAAGAAGAGAATAAAGTAATCATGGGGAACTGGCACATTATGATGTCTGAAATAAGACAGGATTTTAATTGCGACACATAAAAGGGGGGAAAGAAGTGAAGTCTACAATCTTGGACCGTGTCCATAAAGCGAAAAGCGTATCAGTGACTTGCGCTTTTACATGGAATCTGAATCTTGGTTACATCTTGTTCAATGCAAGATTTGCATTGCATGCCAACTTTGAATACATGGGGATTCTCCACCCCCTCTTTCTCTCTCCCTCTTTGAACAATTAATACCAAAGCCTAACGACACATGGTTGCTTTATAGGCTTACATTGGAAAGTTAAAGTGCTAAAGAAAATAATGCTTATGTGCACTTTGCTGGATCTAACTTTAATGTCCCCCCCTTTTCTATTATTTCTTTCATATTGCCTTTATCATTTGAATGAAAATGATCTGCTTAATTTTTCGATGAATACATCCCCATAGTGATGCGACGATTCTTTCTTACGAGCTTAGTACTGTATGCCAACTTTTGATCGCCACATTGGTAGCCTATGATATTATCTAACAATAACATGTTAGTTTAAGATTTATTATTAACGATTTTGATAATAACTATATAATATTTCAAAATTTAAATTAGATTTATTTTCTTATATAAGCAATGGTATAATTCTTAAAAAAGAAATAAAATCATGAAAGAATAATTGCTTTCTTTCTTACAGGAACCTTCTTTATAAACTTACTTTTTTAGAAATGATTCTATGACATCCAAAAGGTGTTAGTTTTGTTGAGAAACTAGGTCGAGATTTGATCTCGACTACAGCGGAACAACCACGAAATTTTTCCGTGACTTTTAATTTTCCAAAAACTAAGGTTTATTTAATTCTATAAAATGATTAACACAAATCATAATAAAGTGAAAATTTAATTCGTACCTTATTCTAAAGCTTTATCTTTATCTTGTCGTATCCCTCAAACCGTTCCCAAAACCAATATGTTTCAACCACCATAATCGTATAAATGTCAGCCTCTAATGGTATCCACAGAATGAGTTGAAAGAACTCTGTAACTCTTACAGAAAAAGTTAAGCAAGAAGTGCTAGCTCCATAGAATTTAAGCCTATTTGTAATAAGCTTTAGGACATTTTAGTAATTTAGTTGAAGTTAAATTCTAATTTCAATTAAATATGAGATATTTGATAAATAAGGATCAATATGAGATAATGAATCTTATATAGGCATAATTAAACTTTAATTAGAATTACAAATAATTCTAATTAAATACCAATTATGCCTATATAAGATTTATTATCTCATATTGATCCTTATTTATTAAATATCTCATATTTAATCATAAAGTTTCTAAAGCTTTACAATCAAGTCCAACTTGATTAAACTAACTTTGCTCTCTTCAATCCATTCTATATGTGAGACCTATTATGTTCCTAAATATGTTGGCAATGATTATAAATTCTAATTCTAATTCTAATTCTAATTCATAATTAGAATTAGATAAATTAAAACTCCTTTTAATTTATCTTTAATTCTCCAATTAAACAATTTATAATCATAGATCAAGATTGGTGTCTAGCAACCCATCATGACCACCCAAATATTTAGGAATGTCAAAGTAGTTTTGACTAACCTTTCTATGCATGATTTTTTTGTATAATTCAATCCTTTCATCAACCAATGTTTCAATTAGACATAGAGCATGGAATTGATATCTACTCTATTTGTTAGTCTAATCATATTAGTTCTTCGATATTAGCTATCGATTCAATTAATAACATTTGTAAACTATTTACAAAGCATCATTTTACCTTGGCTAAGGATTTCCTGAATCAATACTAATCGAGAACAATGAAACATTCTCCCTAATTACTTTAGGGTGATGAATCATATCTTGAACACTCAACTACCTCCATATAGTTCATGTTACGTCCAATGACTAATGATTATACGACTTATGATTAAATAGAACATATGTAGTATCAAAACATAGTAATCCCTATACAAGATAACTTTGGTGACCTTAAGTCAAAAGATCACTTATACAATCACCACTATGAGAATTCCATAGACATACAAGTAATGTTCCAAATGAATTTTTTATATCAGGTCTATTCAGTGAACTTGTTCTCTAGCAAGCACCCACACGTTTGTTTAAGTATCTATATACTTTTGCCTATATAAGATCGACAGCTTACTTCACAAGGAAAAACAAAACATGTGCTGGTCTTTTTACGTTCTATTAATGTCCAATCTTAATAGAACAATGACTAGGAGCATTTAGAAATAATACATAAATGCAATATGAATCTCATAATTATAATCTCATTATAATTTCATTTGCAATGTATAATTATCCCATGGACTTTATCGTATACATCTAAACATGTACAAGATAAAGAATGTCTTTAAATAATTGTCACTAAACAACAACTAAACTAATTAATTGTAGGGCATAAACCAACAATCTCCCACTTACATTAAGTCAATCATTTAAGTATCTTATACCATATCATTGTATGATGATTATGCTACTGTTGGGACAGTGGCTTAATGAGAGAATTCTATAATATTCTCTACAGTGAGCACTTGATTTATCCATCTTAATTATCATCATAATTAAAATTACCTAAATACATCCTTAGATCTTTAATAAGACCTTAACTCCTTTGACATGCCTAATGGCTCTAATGTTCCACAATGCATTACTGTCTTGAACAATAGAAGGAGTTATACTAAGTTCACTAAAGAACTTATTGATCTAATTAATCATTTCTACTAAATGAAAAATGTATTATGACTTAATTAGCATCCATTATTACATTGGAACCTTTCCAATCTTGAATGATATTGTTCTTAAGTAAAATATACCTTAATTATGATTTACTTCTAAAGTAAATATCCTTATCTCCTTAAACTCAAATAATAACTTATATATAGAATAATAAATATGTTTAACACTTCACAAGTATCTGATATCTCTAATACCAAATATCTTTAGTACATTATCTATATGCCTGGACTTGGAATGGGTGAACAACTTCCAATCTATCTCTACAAATGTAATTCTCATAATTAAGTTGTTACCTTTCTATATCCGATAAGAGTTATTCTTGGATAATTATATTTTCATCACTTGAAATTTAGAAATTTTGTTCTCTATGAGCAATATGTTTGCATATACTCATACTAAAGAGAACAACTATACTTCCACTAACCTTCTTGTCGATATCATAAATTCACATTCATCCAAAAAGTAAACTATTTGAATTCATCAAGAAAGTGAATCTTTCAATGTCTCATAGACTTCTAACTGTTGATTGAACTTTTTCTAAGTGTCAATTATGAAATAATCGTATATGCATGGTGTAATTTTAGCTAATACCAACAAGTACGAGTCGATCCCACCAAGAGATGAATACTAGTAGTTACCATTATCCTATTATCTAGCCTACAAGTTTGATTTGGGATATCAATTAAAGAAAAGAAACCTTAAGCAAATAAAATAAAATAGGCAACAAGATTGAACAACGAATTAATATATTACTTAGAAAACTATCGATATCAAAACTAAGTGCCTGAGTTTTGAATCCCTCTAAATACCTTTAATTGAGTGATTTTTTATTAAGCAATTGTTTTATTGATTTATTAGAATATGGAGATTCTTATTGTATGCTAATAGCTTTCTCTTGAGTTTAACAACAACTAATCCTAATGTTATCAACAGAATTACTCAGGTTAGAGTTTATAGAATTGCTCTACTGATTTATGAATCCCATTATTAGGTTTGACCCTAATTTAGAGGATTTATGTCATCCTATCTCTAAGGCTACAATGAACTCCTTCCAATTATAGTAGATTTATTCACATACAAGAAAATATATTAATATTATGAAATCGGATTATGTGTTAATATTCCAGGTCCATTAGCAAATAGATTAAACACGTAATTTAATTACAATATATCAATCTGAACAATCATATTAATTAAAGAATCAAGACATGTTATTGCACAAAACTAAGGTTCATCTAACTTAGGCATTAAAGGAATTTAGTTACACATTGTATAGCATAAAAAAAAGGAAAAAAATTGAAAATAATGGATTTATAATTCTAAATCTCCCTGATTATCTTTTATTTACTATTCTTGCGAGGTATAGGTTTGATCTTATATGTTGATAGATCTTTAGATGATTTATTTAGGTTTTCTACTTCTTTGACTCAAAATCACCCCTTCTAAATGATCTTAGCTTCAGTAATTGCCTCCTATTGTTTACTCTCCTATTTTGCCTCCGAGCACATCCTTTTATAGTAAATTTTATGGTTCTGGGTGATGCACGGTTTAATACATAACCATATACTAGACCATGTACAATCCAAAATACCCAAAATTTGCAATTTTGCACAGCCTAAGATAACCTATAAACACATTTGGAGCAAATTAAGTACCAAATATATGATAAAAGTGCAAAATATCAAGAAAATATACATTAAATATGAGGTATAAATATGATCAAATATGTATATATCAAACATCCCCACACTTAAGATTTTGTTTGTCCTCAAGCAAACCATAATAAAATTATAAATCTTACAACATCAATCCCTCATCAATCTGAACTTGTCTATTCATACTATAAATCATCATATCATATTAAATCAAATTAACATACAATTAGAGTCAAGTTATCCTAAAATTAACTTCCTAAGTCCATATTAATAATAATCCACATTAATAATCGCATTGAAATAAAAAAGCATGAACTTTTACACCCTCACCAAGATTTTGCTCAATGTGCTCAAGTGTTTAGGGTGGAAAGTATCAAAACTCTCAATCAATGCATAGTAGAACTCTTCCCATAAGTTTGCAATATTATCACATCTCCACCACTTATGTATAAACTAGAAAAAAAATCAAAAGGTCATCATAAAGTTGTAATATGGCTTAGTTATGGTATGGTTATGATATCAAAAAGGGTTAAATTGAAGGAAATTTACTAATGAAAAATTACAAAACTTGTTTATAACTCTATTGGTACTTATTCAAAACAAATTTTAATCCAAACACAATAGTTCGAGTATTCAGTACCATAATTAAATAAATAATATACCTTTTAACAATTTCAAGTCTTAACAAGTAAATACTGTAAATGACCTTCAGGGTTCAAAATAATAAAAAGGTCTTTAAGAAAAATAGGATAAAGGTTAATAATGTGGGTTACTAACAATGAAAAAGGCTTAGGCTCAACTTGGTTATTCCTAAAGGATAAAATTATGGATATGGTAAATATCAAAGAAATAGGCTAAAACAAGTTGTTTAATCCAAGTACCTTTATCATATTAATGCTTGTAATTTAGCAGATATGATCTCAATATATATAATAAAAGCAAGTTCTAGAATCATTCTATTATACATGATAACACACATGAAAGAATAGCAAAAGCTGAAATTTTTTCAAAATTTCACTCTTAAGCTCAAAAGCTCATAAAAAAGATTGATTTTTATGTGTAAATAATTTACAATTTTATTCCTCATTGAATATTAAAAATATGACTTAGAGAAGCAATTTTATTATAACTATCATGCTTTCGTATACCAATTCAACTCAATATTTAACAATGAAATAGATTATTGATGGACATATTTTCATTAAGTCAAGATATCAGTTCATAAAATATTATAGTCAAGATTGATATAAGCTTAAAGAAATCATTAAAAATCATGAATCCCTTCCCCACACTTAAAGTTGTACATTCTTGTTCAGGTTGTCAGTGCCCCTAAAATAATTCTAATTCTTTAAAATTTTTGTAGTAGTCTTGGAACTAGGTCGAATCCCTAGAGAACTAAACACTAGTTTCTTAATTTCAAGCAATAAAATAAAAGGGGGTTTGATTAAGAAACTGATCAACTAAAATTAACACAAAAACAAATTAAATTAACTAAATTTTAAAATAAAAAAGTCACGGTTACCAAACTTTGATTCAAAGAAAAGATCTCATCTAATTATAACATTGATGATTGGTTCAAAAAGAATATCAGTTAGTTCGAAACATACTAGGATAGCCATAATAAGTTTCAAATTTTCCTACATTAATTAGTTCAAACCCAGCATCCAAACCAAAACTTACCATTTATTAACTGGGTGTGACAACATTCCATATCAAATAAATGATAGCAATAAGCTCCTGAAAAAGACCAAACCCTAAATTAAATAATCGAGATAGCTGCAACTATTCAATTTAGTTTTTTTTGTTTATCATAATTAAAATAAGGAAATTTATAAATAACCTATTTTCTACTTATACCATTTCTTCATGACGATTACGAATCATTGAATTCCTGGATAATGATAGAATAATCAACATTAAATTAAATTGTCAGATTAATCGAATATTAATCATTCATGAAATATAGGAACTCAAAACAAGAAATACTTACGTTAAAACGTGAATAAAATTTTGAAACACAAAACCTCACAAAGTTATAACTAGAATATTGAATCTCTTTGAATTAAAACGATTGAAATTAGCCACACATGGCTTTTGCTCTAATAACAAAAATAAAAGAAAGACAGAGAATTACTAAAAACATAAGAAGAGAGAACCTCCTTCTGTCGTGAGGAACGTCTCTTTTATAAGGTTTTCTAATCTAATCCTAATCTAATTCTAACTTGTAAAGATGTCTATCTAAAACGAATTCAAATTCCTACATGATAGGGATAAGAAGAAGTTTTCCAGTTAAACTCCAACTCTTCAAGTGATCAACCTTATCCACTGCAGCAATCTCTTCACTTTATCCAAAATTTGTGATTGTCATCAATAGAGTCCTAATTTAATGCAATCTCCACATTTCATCTCCTAAAATAAAACAAACATTAATTTCCATATTTAAGCATCAAAATAAATCCAAAACAAAGGAGGTAATATCAAAGAATATAGAAAAATGAGATATTATCAATTGTTCCCAATGTACACAATATAAGTATATATAATAAATGAGAAGGTTGGCGGTGCTTTCCTGATTATGAAAACTTTTCTAATTTATGATCTATTGGTGGTGCTTTCCTGATTATGAAAATTTTTCTAATTTATGATCTATCCAAATTTAAGATTATAACCTTGCAAAATATAAGAAAACGGGGAAAAAGAAAAAAAGAAATAGAAGTAACAAATAATATAAAATAATAAAGAAATAAAACCATCATTAATTGTAATGTCAACAAAACAATTAACAAAAAGAAAATTAAAAACAAAAGAAAAAGAAAAAGAAAGAATATATAAAACTAAGCATCTTCTACATCATATGATCCTAGCTGATTCGACAAAGAAGGGTTCTAATAATGATGATCTTAGCTAGGTGGAGGAGTAGCAGAGGAGGTGCCCTCACCAAATGATAGGGGTTGGAAATCAATGCCTAGTCGGCTAGCCATTAAGAGCATCAGCTCTCCCATCCATCTAACTATAGATAGTAGCTCGCTCATCTGTTCCATAAGGTCCACCTGTTGTCTCTCCAGCCAAGCTATTGCCAGTTGGTCCCAATCTTTTAGTGCAATCCCATTAGTTTGAGATGGCGGTGACTATGGCTATAATGGCTCCTTTATTGTAGGATAGTCTACTCTGTCTCCTTCCTTTAGTGTTGACTCGTCAGGCTCCCCAATAAGTCTATACAAGGATCCTGTGGCTCCCTAACATCAACAAACCATGTGTATATATTGCATTACTATCAAGTTGAGCACTACTATAGTCCTCATCTCCTGCATCGGTGGTAGTCGATCAAATACCCCCATTCTTCATGCTAGCTTAGTCATGTAAAGTCCAACATATATGATGCCGACCTTTTTATCCTCACTCTGACACCGAATAAATTTGACAAGTGCATGTCCCAGGTATATAGGCATTCACTTATTCATACTCTAGAGGTAAAAAACATCCACATTCCTGACAACTCCCCAACTATCTCCTTGATCACTCAAGGTATGGATTAAGATGCCATGAATGTATCTGCGTGTTAGATGGCGTAGGGTTGAGGCATTGGACTTGCTCAGGTTATAAACATATTTGGTGCTGATTTGACTTCAAACATATTGCAGAGATAAACTGTACAGAAGATCTATCTATAATGCTTAGTACTTTGGTGTCCCATTGTACTCCCGATCGTACAGACCCATGGTGATGGAGAACTCAGGATAATTCATCTGATGCATCTTCCCCATCATTTGAAATTGGATTGTATTAGGGTAATCCCCGTTGTAACATCCCTTCTCCATGGAGAATGTGGATAAGACCTCTAAAGTGAGCTTTTTATAAGATGGTTCCACGATTTCGAAGAATTGGGACCGTGCTCCTATATTTACTAACTCTCTGACCTGTTGGGATAAGCCAACCTGCTCCAAGACCTCCCAAACAATGTACCAATTAGCTCTAAACTTCTTATCCTTCAATATTTGATATTGTTCTTCCTGAGGCCCAACATTGAATAAAAGCATCTGTGGCCTCTCTAGGGACTAGACTGTCGTAGAAGATTCGCCTCGATGTCTCTTTCTTAGAGTCGGTTTATGACATGTGATCGTGTCATTTTTGTCTGCGACTTTACACAAGTGTGAGAAAATTGATGTTTACATTACAAAAGTATGCTTTTTCAAACTTCACTTTGATCATGCTCATTACTCATTAATTGTGAAAACAAATTAATTACAAAAAATTAAACAAATAAATAATTTAATAAACTAAAACAAAGAAAGAAATAAATAAAGTCAAAGTCAAAGGCGACGTGCCCTAGTGTATAAGGCTCCCCACTTTATAAGGGTTGGGGAGGGTCATTAAAGTATGCAGACTTCCCTTAGTAATTTTTAAAAAGAGAATGTTTCCATTATTCAAACCTGTGACCTTATGGTCATAAAGGAGCAACTTTTACTAGTTGTTTCAAGGCTCTCCTTCAAATAAAGAAATAACTAATTAAACAAATTTTATTAGGAAATCACTTAACAAACTAATTAATCTCAAGATTAAAAATTAGAAATTGTGCAATTAATGAATTAAACTAACGTAAAATTGTGATTCTAACCCGAAAATTGAAATTAAAAATCCTAAATTAGCAATTACACAAAATTGACACAATTAAACACTAAACTCATGTAATTAAACACAAACTCAGTCTTAATTAATACCGAAAATAACTAATTAAGCTAATTAAACACAAAACTTATCGCAATTAAACCCGTAGTGAACAAAAATCACAATGTCGATGCAAATTAAGTTAAATTGTCGCCCAAATTTCATGCAATTTCTCAAATTAAATCTTTAAAACTATTGGCTATTAAATAAATTCGAATATTAAAATACAATTAAATAAAAAATAAAAAACTATCCAAAAATCCTAAAATCATGAAATTGGCATTTTTGATTGAAAAATCTGCAAATAACGCAAAACACTGAATGAATCATGCATAAATAAGTTAAAGTAGCAAGAAAACTTACTTGGGTGTCACTAATTTGAGTGAAAATGCAAAAATTGGGTTGGGGCAAAAGAGGGGCGATGACGGGAGAGAGTGGGAGAAGAGAGAAAATAGGAAAAATGAAAGAAGTAGGGCATTTTAATGTGTATTGCAAAAGTACATCGTCTGACACAACCGTGTATCAAAACATGTATTTCACTGAGTTAAAACATTTTGCAAGGTTACACGATTTGGCACACGGGCATGTATCAAAACATGTAACTCTTTAATTAACAATGTATGCAACTTTAAAAATTGATTCTCAACCATGAAAATTTTGCACTTTAGCATTATAACCCATAACACACATTCCCCTAAATTCATAATTATGCACAATTTTTCCCAAGATGCTGAATTTTGTTATCCTAAAACACTTAAAAAATTTTAATTAATCAAAAACTAATATAAAACAAAAGCTAAAATAAATAATACTGGATTAAAATAAAACTAAAACAAACTCACGAGTTGTCTCGTATGCAACACTTCTTTACCATCGCTAGCTCGACGTATTTTTTCCGCTCGTGGTGGCTCCAACAGAATGTATGGTAGTAGCCTTACCAGAGCTTCCATAACATATAGGTGGGCTACCTTTTGATGCTTTCCACGATGTTTCTTCTTTGGTTTATTTTATTGAATTTGTAACTTTGTCAGTGGATCTTTACATGTAAAGTCCTGCAAAACATGTTGAAAAAATTTTGTCAACTTCAATAACATCTAAAAATTCAATGAATTGTTTCTAATATCGAAGATTTTAACTGTAACCTTCTCATCCCTTACTCTCAAAGTTTGCTTGCCTCCATCAATATTTATGAGCGACTTAGCAGTTGCCAGGAATGATCACCCGAGGACTAAGGATACTTCCAAATCTTCCTTTATATCCAAAATGATAAAGTCAGTTGGGAATGTGAACTTATCAACCTTAACAAGTACATCCTCTATGATTTCCTAAGGATGTTTTAATGATCTACCAGCCATTTGAAGGCACATCAAAGTTGGCTCAAGTTCTCCTATTCTCATTTGCTCAAATAAGGTGTAAGACATCATATTTATGTCATCCCCTAAGTTAGCCATAACACACCTTTAAACTACTGATAGTACAAGGAATATAAAAATTCCCTGGGTCATTTTGATTTTCTAGTAGTTTAATCTTCTTATTAGAGCTCTCCTTACTCAGCACTTTAGTCTCTAACTTCTTTGAGTCTTCCGTGTTTAATGTTGTCTCTTGAAATGATTATGTACTCTTTAGTCTTTACCAAAGAGGTTCAACAAGGGAAAGTTCCTTCTTTAGTTCTTCTAAAAGATCAAGGATATTATCTACCATTACGTCCAATGATTTTCTCTTTACTCTGATGAGTTATGGAAGTGCAAGTTAATACTCCTTAACTCTCTTCAGATAAAAGCTACAATAAGCTTTTGAGTAACTCTCAGTAGTCACTTCCTTCTCTTCTTCTTTTCGGAGCTTCTTTTCATTTGTATAGGTGTTTGCCATCATCCTTTCCTTTGAATTTTTTAGTTGTGCTTAGCAAACTGCCCTTTGGTCCCTCCGCCATTGCTTTGTAAATTAGTCCACTTCAATTTCCAAGTTTCATATGGATGCATCTATTTTCTAATGTTTTGTCCTTAATTCTTGAATGAATTCCATTATCAGCTCATCTATAACAGGTTTCCTTGGTTGTGATGCTTGTGGTTGGAATCCCAGAAGAGGGTTGCTTCTTTGTTGTCCTTGATTACCCTATGAAAAGTTAGAGTGGTTCCTCCATCTAAGGTTATAAGTATTACTATAAGGATTGTTTTGGGGACTCGAAGCATTCCCCAAGTAATGTATGTATTTAGGTTGAGCTGATTCGCATTCCTATCCTTGATGGTCTAACCCCTTAAGTTTCACACTATAGCACCCATTGTTATGGAGCCATAGTTAATCTATCTATCTTCTTACTTAGGGCTTCCACTTGACTCACCAACTGTGCCACCTCATCTACTTCATAAACTCCCACTAGCCTAGTAGTTTATGCTCTAGCCGAGCACCACTGATAGTTGTTCATGGCCATGTATTCAATTAACTTTTGGGCTGCTTCAAGTGTTTTATTGATCAACGTCCCTTTAGCCACTATTTATCCTTTCCTCTCAGGGAGAATTGAAATAGACATAGTCTAATTATATCATTATTTGCTCCATTAATCTTAAATGTACTGTAGATCTCTGAAAAATTAGAGATATGCACGTTGGGGTCCTCATCTCAGATTTTTTCAAACTGGATTGACTTCTGCACCATTTGGATGATGCTTAACTTGATCTTGAAATTATTCACTTGAACAATCGGTCTTACTATACTGGATTTACACCAGTTAGGTCTTGCCTAGTGTGGTCAAACATCGTATGTGGTTGGTCTCTCATGTTGCTAGCTTCTTCTGTATCTAGGTGACCTTCTAAGCCTTCTATCTAATGATTTAGTTCAAACTCTCTCTGATTAGTCGTATGAAGATTCCTTAGTGTCGTTCTCTCTACTTTAGGATCTGCTTCTATTAAGCACTCAAATGTACTCTCAGTCATAAACTGAACAGGACTTTAATTTTAAACTAAATAAATTAAACAAATACAATAACATAAAATAAAAAGAAGAAAAAAGGAAATAAAAGAAAACAAAGTAATGACTATATTTTCCTAATATCACCGTCTCCGTCAATGATGTCAAAAACTTGATTGAAAATTTTCTAAGTGTCAATTATAAAATAACTGTTAGTGTTCGGCATAGTTATAGTTAGTATTAGCAAGTATAAGTCGATCTCACAAAGATGATGAATACTAGTAGTTACTATTATCCTATTATCCAGTCTCTAAGTTTCATATAGGATTTTAATTAAAGAAAAGAAAACTTAAGCAAATAAAATAAAATAGGTAGCAAGATTGAATAGAGAATTAAGAAATTATTTAGAAAACTATTAATATCGAAACTTAGTGTCTAGGTTTCAAATCCCTCTAAATAACCTTAATTGATTGAAACTTTTGTTAAGTATTTGCATTTATTGATTTATTAAACCATAGAGATTCCTATGGTATGATAATTGCTCATTCTAAGTTTAATAATAACTAATCTTAAAGTTATCAATCAAATTACTCAGGTTAAAGTTTATAAAATTGTTTTACTGATTTGTGAATCTCGCTATTAGGTTTAACCCTAATCTAGAGGATTTATGTCATCCTATCTCTAAGGCTACAATGAAATCCTTCCAATTATAATAGATCTATTCACACACAGATTTCTCAATCTCTATGTTATGAAATTGGATTATGCATTAATATTCTAGGTCCATTAAAACATGTATTAAACATGGAAATGAATTACAATATATAAATCCAAAGAATTACATTAATTAAAGAATCAAAACATGTTATTGCAAAAAACTAGGGTTCACCTAACTTAGGCACTAAAAGAATGTAGTTACACATTGTAGAATATAAAATCAAACATAAACAGAAGGAAAATCAAACATAAAACAATGGATTCATAATTCTAAATCTCCCTGGTTGTCTTCTATCGAATATTTTTGCAATGCATAGGTTTGATCTTGTATGTCTATAGATCTTTCGATGATTTCTTCAGGTTTTCCACTTCTCTAACTCAAAATCACCCCTTCTAAACAATCTCAGCTTCTGTAATCACCTCCTAATGTTTTCTCTCCTATTTATGGTTCTGGGTGATACATGGTTTGATACAAAACCGTATATTAGACTGTGTATAACCCAAAATACATAGAATTCATGATTATGTACAGCTTGAGAGAAGTACACGAGCTTATAAATGGCCATGTATCCCTTCTATGTTTCAAATCTTTGTTTTATGTCATGTTTTCACCCGAATTCTTTTCCTTTAATTTCATTAAGGCAATTATAACCTACAAACACAATTAGAGCAAATTAGGTACCAAATATATGATAAAAGTCTAAAATATCAAGCAAATATACATCAAATATGGGGTATAAATATGATCAAATATTCATCTATCAACTATACATCGAATGTATCGATAAAGACACTAGTTCCAATTGGATGTACTGTCATGAGATTTGAAAGTTTCAACTTTCACCTTACTCCCACTACTTATCTTGAGAATCATTCTCCTATAAGTACGCATTGAAAGAAGCAATTTGTTTAATAAGTCTGCAAGATTATATCCAACATTTTGGACATTTCATAACCTTTTATTACCCAATTTAGTTCTAAAACTTAATCGATAATACATGCTTCAGCTAAACATACATCCTTAATTCATTAACTTTGACTCTCTCAAAGTCTTAGCGTTCCATATCTGATATGAAATATTGCTAATTGATTCAATTGGAACTATTCAAGGTTAGTCATTTTAATAGGCATAGTTATAGAAAAAATAATATTGCATCATACAATATCTCATATTGTATTTTCCTCTTTATATATATTTATAAACTTATGAATTTAATTGTGAAGATATTTACCAGAGAATCTCATTCCTTATAGATAATCAAAAATTTAAAACTTACCACAATGATCTCATCAAAGTACTTCAACATTCTCAATGCTAAATTTCTATTTAGATTTAAACATTTTGAACTTTTCAAAATTTTAATCATTATTTCATTTAATATATATGAATATATCAGATAAAGTCACTAGTAATCTAATGAAATTTAAGTATTATCCTTTTATGAATTGTTACTCCATCCAATACATCACATGTATAAGAGTTAACAATTCATTACCATCATCATCATTTCACCAAAGGTTGATTTGGTAATTCTTCAACTTGAAAAGTTTCTCAAGTTTCATACAATTTATTATCAAAAGGATACATATATTCCTGTATGTAACTTTATGATTATCATTATGTGGATTTAACAAAAATGATATAAAAGGATAATCTCGATTTTCTGGCTTTATATTCTTGTCACTTATGTTAAACATAAGTCTCCTTTGATCAAACACATACAAACTATTTCTATAAAATTGGATTAACTACTTTTACTCAACATTATGTTTCATATTATACATTGATCATTATAATAATGTTGAATCTAAATTCAGTATCATATACTCAAAAGCATGAACTAGAAATACATATGATCTCTATTATATCTATTATAGGTAAGAAAAAGTCATGCAATCATTTTTCTTCTTATGACAACTATTATCATACTATAGAAAATTCTTTTAATTGATATCCATGTTTATGCTTTTAGTAGGCTAAATTAAGTGGAATAATTCCAACAAGTTACTATACCTTTAAGCTCTCCTCTATGCAACATCTAGCATCTTGCTATCATGTTGTTGACATATATCTTACATGTTATCATCAAAGTTTGTGAGACATTAGTCAACTGATACGTGTCATTAGGCGTATAAAATCAAATGGATATGGAGATGGGTTTTTGCTTATCTCTTCTATTGTAAATGGACTTAGTGTAGAAAGCATCAAGTTTTGTTGGGATTTTTGTTGCATCGCATGTTTTACTCCTCGATGTGTTTTCTTCTTCGTGTTGTGTGTTTTTCTCCAACTATATTTTATCTTCTGCTTTTACTACTACTTTTTATTTTTCCTGTCTTTGTTGTGTTCTCCTTTTGGTGATGTGTTTTGTTTATGGCATATTGCATTTTGGTTGTTCTTGGCTGGTGATGTTTTTGGTAATGTTGCTACTGTGTTATGCTGGCTTATATGTCATTTTGCTACTTTCCTCTCCTAGTTGTGCATTGTTGTTTCTCTCCTCCCAGCTGCTAACATATTCGCCTTGGCTGCCTGTGTTTTATTTTTTTGTCTGGTTCTGCATTTTTCTTCCTTGGTTATGTCATTTTGCTACAATTTCCAAGTGACTTATTTTTGCTACTGTGACATTTTATGCTCTTACGTTTTGGAATTATGGTTGTTACTTTTTTGCTTTATTTTTGGATTTTCTTCTGGATTTCTTTACTTAAGTCCATAAAACCTACACCCCGTTTAAAAATAAAATATAAAACTAACCGAATTAAGTTCATAATAGTATAATGTAGCAAAAATTTTTTGCCTAAATGTGCTATGTAAATAATTTAAAAAATATATAATATGGGTGTAAAATATGCTATAAATTTTGCTTATCCAATTCCCTCACAGTTAGCTTTTGGTCGTCCTCGATCAAAACAAAAATATAATGCAAAATATAAATCTAGTTTACCACCCTACCTTATAAGAAATTAGATTAAGAAAAACTAAACAATAAATTAAAAAGTTATTTACGAAAATCATAATGTCTTAGCATGTTCATAATCAATTTAATCATCAACATAACATCTTCAAAACTTCAACTTTAACCTCCTACTTTATAGACATTTACACCTCATCTTAATAAAGTTTGTCTATAAGCAAAGTCGGTGCATTAGTTCTACATATAAAGCATCTTGCTTTAACTTGATTTTCTTTTTTCTGCTAGCTCCTAACACAATTGACATATTATCCCTTTGTGTTTGGTTCATCTTCTCACCTTATAATCTCAAAGGAGTACTTGGTCCCTTGTCCTTAAGTATTTCCCCAGTAGCCATTTATGGTCTCAAAGGGGCATTTAATTATTAACAATAGCATTTCATAGGAAATTAAATTTTCAAGGTCACAACAAGCATTTCTTTAGTAATCAAAAGTAAATGAAAATCACCATAGTTACTAGACATAGTTATTAAGAGTCTAACCTTAATGTCATATATGTAAAATTAAAATAAGACTTCCAATTGCTTATAAGCTAAATTTATCAAATGAGGATTAATTCTCTTAAGTGTGAACCTAAAATTAAACAGAAGAGTTTTAAAACTTGTTATGTTAAAGAAAATAACCTATGCAATTTACTAATCCTTCAAACATAATGTTAAAATTTGTTGGTCTTTTTTAGAGGTAATATGGTAATAAAAATTAAATGCATGCATGTGAAACAAAATAATGTCAAAACCAACTAGCCTAAGCAAGCAATCCAATTTCCTAGATAAACTTTTTTTCACCCTATTTTTCAATTTTTGGACAAAAAACTAAGTTATGTCTTTATATTCTCCCTACCCCCTAACACTTAAATTTTACATTGTTCTTAATGTAACAAGTAAATGCAAAAAAAGGAATATCCAAGCTAAAAAACAGATAAGATAGCAAAAATAACTTTTTTGAGAAAATTAATGGCTATATAAATATATAAAAAAAGAGCTAAACAGAAACAAATTCAAATATGATTTTGTCGTCTTGTGTTGCCTCCTAAATAATGCCTTTGATTTATATGTCCTCCTCTGCTGTCAAGGTACCTCTAGCAAAATTTCTTCAAACATCATTAATTCAACATAATCATAAAACAACTTCAAAAACAAAATAATTGTTAATTATGATTCAATAATAAATAAACTAAACAAATAAAACTTTCCTCATCAACGATGCAAAATTTTGATATATGTCGTTAGACATATAAAATTAAATCCTTATTTACTTTCAATTTATTAATCAATTAATTAAGCAATGTAGTATATAAAAAATAAGAGTCAGTCTCATAAGGAAAGTTGATTTACTAATCTAGTTTATTAATTACAATGCTTTTAAAAGAGACAATTATATTCCAATAATTTCGCTTATTTGAAAGAAATTACATAATATAATATAAACATCATTAACATATAATATATTTTTTAACCACATAATAAAGATACAACATCAAAACTTATGAAAATAAACTTAAAATATATTCTTAGAACAAAAATAAAATCCAATTTTATAATACATGGTTATTTTGAGTACAATATAAGTTATGTTATTTTTCGAATTGAGAAGAGATTAAACATACATATAATGAGGCACATACAAAGATTCCAATTATATTTGCATATAAGATTAACCTCATCAATTAGGAAAAATTAAAAAACTAAAACAATTATAATTATGAAAACCTATAAATTAGGTTAAACTAATACGTAAATAAAAAAATGGGCGTTGTGATTCTTAAGATGAATCAAATTAAATCTATAAATCAAAGAAATAAAACATAAATCTAACCTTATATTTATAAGTGAACAAGCAAGTTTTAAATTTTAGTTTAGTTATGCAATTTTGACATATCTGAGATAATCCGAGACGTTTTGACAAATTAATTGTAGCAAACCAGCTAGCTAGTTTCTACTTTTTTTTTACTCTTAAAAATTGAACCAACTCAACATGTTAAATACTAAGAAATACAACTAACAACCAAAATTTGACTTGGACATTCCAAAAATTGTGTAAATGTTAAATCCACTCGATAATCAATTGAATTAAATAAAAAATAATATCCCAAATAATCAAAACAAGATAACTAAAACAGAATTCAAAAATTAATCATAAATTTATTATAGGAAATTAGAAACAAAGAAAGTAGGGTTTAGAAAAACTCATTCAATTTTTCTGGCTTTACATACCTCAAACCAGCACTAAGGTCTAGAATTTCTCCTTCACCAATCACGAACCAGCTTAATTCTTGTGAGCTTATGGCTCTTCAACCACTCCCGCACCTCCTTGCGCTAACTCCTTGCTTTAACCTGCCTTAGGAGGGCGTAAATCCACTCGAAATACTCCTTTTTTTGCATTAATGCTTGCTCATTATTTTCTCCTTCCCAACGCTTCTTTTTATAACCATGAAACAACTCTAAACAACGCACGTTGCTGAATTTCTGTTGATTTACTCTTATCAAATCCATTTCAAATGGATGTGGAGATGGCTTTTCTCTTATATCTTCTATTTTGAATGGATTTGGTGTATAAAGCATCAGGTTTTGTTGGGATTTCTGCTGCATCACGTGTTTTACTCCTCTTCGCGTGTTCTTCTCTACGTTGCGTGTTTCTATCCAACTGCATTTTATCTTCTTCTTCTACCGCTGCATTTCATATTTCCTGCCTCGGCTACATTTCACTACTTTTGGTGATGTGTTTTGCCTCTGGCGTGTTGTGTTTTGGCTGCTCTTGGCTGGTGACGTTTTTGGTAACGTTGCTACTGTGTTGCACTGGCTTGCATGTCGTTTTGCTGCTTTCCTCTCTTGGCTGTGCATTGTTGTTTCTCTCCTCCCAGTTGCTAGCTTATTCACCTTGGCTGCCTGCGTTTTATTATTTTGTCTGGTTCTGCGTTTTGCTTCCATGGCTGTGTAATTTTGCTGCATTTTCCAGCTGCTGCTTATTTCTGCTACTGTGTCTCTATAAGCTCTTGTGTTTTGGACTTTTGGCTGTTACTTTTTTTGCTTTGTACTTAGATTTTCTTCTAGATTTCTTTACTTAAGTCCATCAAACCTACGTGAAAATATTTAGTACAATTTAAACCTCTTTTTAAAATAAAATATGAAACTAAATGAATTAATTTAATAATAGTAAAATTTAGCAATTTTTTGTCTAAATGTGCTATATAAATAATTTAAAACAATATAAAATAGGGGTGTAAAATATGCTATAATTTCTACTTATAGTCAACTCAAAATTTCAATACATTTTGTCATCTATATGACTTGGATATATCTCTAAAACTTTGTCATCGTATCCTCAATAAGGATTATAGCAAATTACATAATAGGTAATCATGACATGTTGCCAGATGTCAATATTGATATATGGTTATAAATTGTTTAATTGAAAAACTAAAGATAAACTAAAATGAGTTTTGATTTATCTAATTTTAGTTATGAATTAAAATTATAAATTATAATCATTGTCACTATATGAGAAACCTAATAAGTCCAAACCCAGCTTGAAACCTGATCAGGCTCGAGGCACATAACTTGAGCTCGAACCTAATCAACTCATACTGGCTTGATTTTTTTAATGAAAAAAGAAAGTTTGTTTTACTTAAATCAACGTCGTTTTCTATAACTTTCGGGAAGCCTGACCTAACAATTAAAAAAAAGCCTAAGCTAGGTCTAAAGCCTGGTAAACCAGGAAGGGTCCATTAACTTGAAGTCAGGCTTGGTCTAACCAGGTCGAGTCCAAATTTTGTTGCCATCTCTAATAAAGAGTAGTTAAAAAGAGAAAATTCATTTTAAATTAAGTTAGACTTAAGTGTGATGTTTGAAAATTTTCAAATGATCAAATATGAGATATTTTTTAATAAAATTAAATTAAGTTATAATTTGAAATTGACTTTAATTATAATTAGAATATTTAATTTAATAAAAATAAACCCTAATGTTTTTTTTCTTATTTATAGGACATAAGTATAAAGGAACTAACACTCCTGCTTATTCCTCTCATAAGTTGAGTTTCTTTTACTACACTACGAAAACTGTTAAAGGCTAAATACTTGGATAGCTCATGTATGAAAAAGGTTTCAAAAAGGAACTTCAAATCAGGTACAATTCTTTTATTTTATGATTCATGTTTTTAAGTTATTCAATTATTAAGATCTATTTGAGAACTCATAAAATTTTAATATTTTTGTTATGTTTGTGACTTGATCATAATTGATTTCCCAATAGTAGTATCGGAGCCATATTAATTGTTTAACTTGATTATTGTTGATTTGATAAAATAAAGGCTTAAAACAAGTTTTAATGAACTCTCTCGTACTTATTAGAGCATTTATTAATTAGAGTTCGTTTTAATTTTCTAAAAATTAAAACTCCAATTTGTTTTCTATTCTTTGGAAAGACAATCTCATATGTTTCAAATTGATTTTAAGTTTTATGGAATTATATACCTCCCATATTATTTTTGCTTTTGGAAATCGCTCTTGAATTTCATCACATGCGAAAAACAAATCAATTA
>JAOTJB010079306.1:0-20755 GCA_027123815.1 Erythroxylum minutifolium | reverse complement strand
CCTTCTATCATACTTTTAGTCTTTTACACTCAGGTGTAGGGGAAAGGCCCAGGACGGATGTCGGTAACCATAACTTTTACTATTCTCTCAGGAGGGCAACACACGTAATTCTAGTCCGATGGGAGTAAAGCAGCGACGTGTCCATTCCTGCCTCTTAAGAGTTCTTGCAAAACTGAGCTACATATCAGGGATATCCTTCTCACTTTCCTTTCATTTCTTTCTTTTTCATTATTATCTCATGTGCCTATGGGTCTATCAGAAACAGCCTCTCTATTATGTAGGGGTAAGGCTGCGTACTATCAGACCTCCCCAAATTTCGCATTAGTGCGAGATTCCAAACTGAATGATGATGATGATGATGAGAGTGGACGAGCCTAATGTTAAGAATATCATATACAATACTAATACCGCACAATTAGGAGACTATCTTGTAATTTTGTAATTTTAAAAAATGATTTGAAACGGTATCTGTAATTGATTGGTACTAGTAACATTAGGCTTGACTACTCTGAATGTCGAATATTTTGACAGATTCCTGCTTACAAAACTTACGCGCTTAAGCTACCCAGAGAGGAGAGAAAAACGCTCTGTTATGGTACAAACATCAGTTCGTTGCACAGCGGCCGCATTTAATAGAAACTGGAAGGCTAATCAGCTATAGCCACGCTTTGAGTTTGTTTACAAAACGGAAAGACTAGATCCGCGCGTTAGGTTAAGTAACATCTTGTAATCCCTGTTGTTGGCTTAATTTGTTTCTTGTGGCTGTCGAATCTTCCCGCTACTAGCTGCCATCGTTTGTCTGCAACAGAAACATATATATTGACAAACGTAGGAGCTCTTTCAAGAATTTGCACTCAGAACAGCTCGCAAAATAAGAGGTTGTGTCGGAATGTTACTTGAGTTAAAAGCAATCTTTCAGGACCTATATAGCTTTGTTCTTTTTGGCTAAGATCATTTGTCAAACATGGTTTCTAATTCTCTACAAGAACAAGAACAAAGAATTCCGCTAACACGCCGGAACTAAAGAGGTGACACAACCTTATCCCTAATTAATAGAACGATCGTTTCAAGTGACCCACATAAAGAGAGAGAGAGGAAAAATGGCTCTTAATTAAGCACAACTTGCTTCCCTACTGTCGTTTTCATCTTTCTTAACAATCAGAGGCTTATCATAAACTGGAAATGATTTTGTTCCACATAAATTTATTGCAATAAATTTGTGACTGAATACTTTTTAGTGCAATGTTTGTAAGTACTGGAGGAGTATGGATTCTTTCATTGGAATGAAAGAAAGTGCGTGCTGAATTTATGGATCAAATGCTGGAATATCATGCAATGGAGACTGTAATGTTCGGTATAATGTTCTATCAATGATATTCCTGTAAGGATCCTCTTCACGCTTTTTCAGGAGGTACTCCAAATTGCGTTGAACTTGGGATTTTATTTGCAGGTACAAGTGGCTCGCCTGTTCTTTGTCTTCTAGTATCTCTTCTCTTCCCATAGTTCTTATCGGCTTTCCAAACAGATAGTAGAAGCGGCCGGGTAATTTTGGCAACATCACTGGCACGAAAATCTCTCGATTGGCAACCTCGCCTTTTGCCTCATCCCTGTAATCAGACCGCAACATTTGTCAACAGAAAACTGTCAAAAGCAGGCAAGTCTGTGGAATTGATATGACTTGAATAGTTAGTAGAAACAACATTTCAGGAAAATTGTCACCTTATTTTTGCAGATCGGAGGATAGCCTCCCTAATATAGACATTAACCACAGGAACCTTCATAAGATCATGATAATCGAGGACATACTGCAAGTTGTAGATAACAGCAATTAGAAAACTTCACACAGCGCACAAATATGATTTAATCACAAGCCGAACAAGGAACAAAGAGAAATGGGGCATGAGGAGGATGAAGTAGATGGTACTTGAAATGCCATGTTATACATTATATTCTAGATCCTTTACTTAGAAAAAGGATGGAGCTAACAAAACTCTTTTGACTATGACAGTATGCAAAAGCACCAGACGGCATTCCATATTTAAATAAGAGCAAAATTTTAGTATAACCACAGCAATCTCTAAATGACAATTCAAATGTCAAATTCTATGTACTTTTTCCATTTTTGCTTTCTGAAAGTAGTGATTGCATATGCACTATACATTGTAAGCCATTTGGGAATATAAATGCGGAAAGTAAGATAGCAAGGAACAAGCATCTGCCAATCAAAAATATACAAGACGATTAGAAAAAACTACGATGCAAAGAAGTGCATAAGCTTACTTCTCCAATATCATCTTCTCCTACAGCTCCAAATGGCACAATGGTGGCCCCAAACCTTGCTGCCATTCTTACAAATTCTTGTTGATCGGGCCAGATGACCTTATATTCTTCACCCTAGAATTTAAGAAACAGTACAAATAACACAAACTTGTGATAACAGAAAGGAAAAAGACCAACAAGCCTCATGCATGAAGGATAACATTTCCCCAGCCCTTTAATAGTAACAAGCAATTTGAAATTTTTCAACAAACTTTGAGTTTTCAACTTGAAAGTGTGATGCTTTCTTGTAAGACTAATTCTTAGAACCTAGGAGTGATTCTTAGTTTCCTACCTTTCATTCTTTGTGCTCACCATAAAATTCCAACAACCAAAATCTATCTTCCAGCATATTAAACCCTGAAATCCTAATCCTAAATTTTTAGCAATCAAACCTTAAAATTTCAAATATGCAAAATCAGAAATTTCAACATTCTTAGCCAAAATCCAACCGTAAAACGATATTCCAACAGCCTAATAACAACAATATTTCTAAATTTTGTAATTTTTAGCTACTAGTTAATAATTTTTCTATTTCCCTACATTAATTTGGTATCAGAGCCAAGTTCACAATGGTGATTCATAGTAAAAGGGCATATAGAAGAATATTTAGCAACTTAGAACAAGGTGAAATACTTCTGAATATTGCAAAAAGGTTGGCCATTGATGATCCTCGTTCACAAGGTCCACCAAGAACCAACTTACATGTAACAATGCCTATAAGAAAACATGTTAGACAAATTTTGGAGAGGCTAGATAACCTTAATATACATTCTCTAAAAGTCAAAACACCCATAAGAAAAACTTATACCAACCAATAACCTATACTTGATGCTGAACATGGAGAACGTGGTAATAAGCATGAAGGGACTGATATTGATCAACAACGCACAACATACAGAAAATTCATAGCTGAAAAATCATGTACTGATTTTGATTCCTCAAATTTAGTGGATCAATTCGAATCTTTGAGCCTACATGTGGAAGATGCTCAATACTTCAAGGTATGGAGAGATTGGCAATGGAAGATGATCACGAGATGGAGAGTTTGACAATAAGATATGATCAAAGCGTTAAAGATGAAGAAAAACAGAATGAAGTGGATTCTTTGGCAAACCCTAAAGTTAAACAATTGAACAAAAAGTTCAAACACTTAAAGAACAAGGCAAAACAACAGTGCCAAGTTGAAAGAATAGGACAATAAACTAAAATAACAGAACATGAAGCTAAAAGGATTAACCAACAACTACTTATGGTTTTGGGGCTTCTTTGTTCCAAAATGATATCATTGGTGTTGTTGATTGATAGAACTCTAGTCTTAGAATACTAGAGATTTACTATATTATTGAAATATAACCGTAATTTATATATCATCACAGTATAGAAGTATGGTGTTTCTCCCTAACTAGAGCAGAATTGCTCCTCAGAAGGTATGAATATCCTTCGTCACAAACTGTTCTCACTTTTCTGCCTACCCCTCCCTTCTCTCTCTCCCTTTTCTAAATCCCCTCCCCAGGTACATTATGTTATGCCTAACTAATTTGCCACCTTAGCTGATAACTAACTTCCCCCTGGCCCACTGTTCTTTCTTCTGGAATACACCTTCCACACTAACGGTTTATTCCCTTTTCCATTGTCCCTCTCATTTGCTAAATCACTCTCTCCCCCATAGGTTCTATCATTGCCCCCTCCTGAAAGAGCAGCCTTGTCCTCAAGGCTGAAGTGAGGAAATTGGCTCTGAATACATATTCATCCTCCCATGTTGCTTGTTCCACTGTCTGGCACTTCCACTTAACCAACCATTGCTGTGTTGAATCCCCAAATGCAGTAACTGTTCTGCTGGCCAGCACACATTCAGGTTCCACCATATCTTCCAATTCTACTTCCATACCATCTGGTAAAGAGGCCTCCACCGAATAATTGCCCACGGCCTTCTTCAGTTGTGAAACATGGAATATTGGATGAGCTCTAGAGTTGGGGGTTAGTTTGAGTTTATAGGCCACTGCTCCCAATTTGTCCAGAATTTGAAAGGAACCATAGTACCTTGCTGCTAGTTTTTGGTTGATGCGCCTGGCCACAGTGAGCTGTCTATGAGGGCGTAGCTTTAGGACGACCCACTTCCCTACTTGAAACGATTGAGGAGCTCTTTTTCTGTCAGCATACTTCTTCATTTGCTCCTGGGCCCTATGCAGATTGTATTTCAGTTGATTTAAGGCTTCATCTCTGTCCAGTAAGTCTCTAGCCACTGCCTCAACTCTTGTCTCACCTTGCAAATACCGCACAAGTGTAGGTGGCTTCCTCCCGTACACCACCTCAAACGGTGTTGAACTCGTGGAGATATGAAAAGTTGTATTATATAACAATTCAGCCCATGAAATCCAATAGGACCAATGCTTAGGTTGTTCAGAAGCAAAACATCTCAAGTAGGTTTCTAAACACCTATTGAGAACCTCAGTTTGTCCTTCCATTTCCGGATGATAAGATGAATTCATTTTAAGCATGGTTCCTTGTAGGCGAAATAATTCTCTCCAGAAATGACTAATAAACAAAGGATCACGATCCCTTACTATTGACAAAGGGACTCCATGTAGGCGCACTATTTCTTTAGCAAACACTTCAGCCACACTCTTGGCAGTATATGGATGCTTCAAGAGGATGAAATGGCCATATTTCGAGAGCCTATCCACCACAACCAGCACTGCCTTAAATCCTTTAGATCTTGGAAGTCCCATGATGAAGTCCATCAAAATATCTTCCCAAATCTGATTAGGAATTGGTAAGGGTTGTAGCAAACCCCCAGGAGATGTTGCAGCATATTTTTGTCGTTGGCATGTGTCACAAGACTTGACAAAGTCTTGGATAGTCTTCTTCATTCCAATCTAATAGAGATTACTAGCAATCCGTCGATAAGTGCGCAAGCATCCTGAATGGCCCCCAATAGGAGAAGAATGATATTCTTTTAGGAGAATTGGAACCAATGGAGATGTAGCTGAAATAACCAGCCTTCCTTTGTGCAAAAGAACCCGCTGATGCCAAGAGAAACCAGATCTGGGGTTTGGCTTCTGCTGCAATTCTTGGATAATTTTACACAGTGCCGGATCATGTTGTACCTCTTGCTGGATTTGTTTACCTTCTACCCACATTGGAAAAGACACAATGGTCTGAAATTCCCCTTCTTCATAAACCCCTGACAAAGCATCAGCCGCCTTGTTTTCTGGGCCCGGTTTATACATGATTTCAAAGTGATAGCCCAGAAGTTTTGACATCCAACACTGCTGATCTGTTGTGGTAATTCTTTGCTGCAACAAATGACGTAAACTTTTTTGATCAGAATAAACCACAAAGGGTCGCCCAAGCAAGTAATGACGCCAATGGTTCACTGCCAACACTAAACCATCAATTCCTTCTCATAGATTGACTTAGAAAGGTTCCCTGCTGAAAAAGCTTTGCTGAAATAAGCTATGGGTTTGTGGTTTTGCATCAAGACCGCTCTTACTCCCTTTCTTGAGGCATCGCATTCAATCTCAAAGGGTTGGGAAAAATTAGGAGGAGCTAGGACCAGGGATATTGTCAAAGCTTTTTTGAGAGCCTCAAAAGACTCTAAAGCGGCAGAATTCCAATGAAATCCTTCCTTCTTAGTCAGTTCGGTAAGTAGTTTGGCTATTTTCCCATAGTTCATAATGAACTTGCGATAGTACCCGGTTAAGCCTAGGAATCCTCTTAGTCCTTTAACATTCCTAGGAATAGGCCATGTCAACACACTGCGGATCTTAGCCAAATCCACTGCTACTTCTTCCCCTGAAATGATATGCCCCAAATACTCCACCGTATGTCTCCCAAAACTGCACTTCTGTTGATTAGCCACAAATTTGTTATTTTGTAAAACCTCCAAGACTTTGGATAAATGAGAAAGATGAGAACTCCAATTTGCACTATAGACTAGAATATCATCGAAAAAAACCAACACAAACTTTCTAAGAAAAGATATGAAAATATCATTCATTTTAGCCTAAAAAGTTGCCAGCACATTGGTTAAACCAAACGGCATTACTAGGAACTCGTAATGGCCGTTATGTCTCCGGAAAGCTATCTTATGTATGTGTTCCTCCAGAACCCTAATTTGATGATATCCAGACTTGAGATCTATCTTATAAAAAACATGAGCATTATGCAATTCATCTAAGAGTTCATCCACCACTGGAATAGGGTACTTATCTGGTATTGTAACCCTATTTAACGCTCTATAATCGACGCACATTGTCCAAGAGGCATCCTTCTTCTTCACTAAAATGACTGGGCTAGAGTAAGCACTTGAACTTTGCCTTATGATCCCCACTAGCAACATCTGTTGGACTTGTTTCTCAATCTCATCTTTGTAGTGATGAGGGTAACGGTATGGCGTTACACTGATGGGACCGTGTCCTTGCTGCAAGATAATGGCATGAGAATGTCTCCTTTTTGGAGGTAGTCCCCAACTCTTGGAATACTTTCGAAAACTGATTCAGCACCTTTTCAGCTCCCCTTGCTCTGTTATGTTTAGCCTAGGTGGTTGAATTTCTGTTGGGTCAGCAGCTTGTGCTTCAAGAAATTCACCCGATAAACTCTCTAATAGGCTGTGTAAGGATGCTGGCCCCTCAAAGTTCTGAATTCCTCTCTGCTGGGCTGATATGAAGTAAGCATTGCCGCATAATTCAACGCATCTTCCCGCGTATTGAAACTACATAGTCATGTCCTTCCAATCAACAATAACCTTCCCCAATGTTTGCAACCAAGCCACCCCTAAAATGATATTCATGCCTCCCAACTCCAACACGTATGCATCAATCTTCAACTCTAAGTCCCCCATCCAAATGGGAATTGCTAGACACTTCTCATTTGTGGAAACTTTATGGCCGTCTCCCAAACAAATTCCTAAATTCCTTGTCAGGTCTACCTTTAATCCCAAACCTCTAACGAGTTCCGGAGAAATGAAGTTGTGGCTTGCACCACTATCTACCAAAACTACAATGGGAACCCCACGAATCTCTCCCTCAATCCTCATAGTTTTGCTCTCCGATAACACTACCTTATGGATCCCAAACACCCCCATAGCTCGGCATTCTAGAGCAACCTCTTCATCCTCGATATCCTCCCCTGCAATTGTATTTCCCCATCGTTGATTAAGATTTCATTGTCATCCAATATTAACAACCATAGCTGTCTTTCGGAGCACTGACGTATGGGGTGAAATTTTTCTCCACATCTGAAGCACAACCCTTTAGCCTTGCGATCCATCAGCTCTTGATAGGAAATGTGTCGCAATCCTCTATTTTTCTCCATGGATGCCCTTCGATCCCCTTCCACTCATCTGGTCGGCGTCACTGGGTGAGATCCCGGCCCCAGGTTCGGCTATCTGGTGTGGAAGCGGTGGCCCGTCAGATCTTGGGTTGGACCCGACCCGGAATCTCTTCTACCCGCTCCATAACTCATGGTATTTGCAAGGCCCGACTCCGTATGTGCTGGGTGAACCCTATTATGGCTTCTAAAATCAGCATCACTTCTGTGATTCCAGGTACGATGTCGGGGAATAAACGTTTCGTAGCTTCTTTGGTCCCCATACATCTCCTCCACAGCCCTTGCAATTTTCATCATCTGGAACCTGTTGGATGAACTGAAGGTGCGCACTCTTCGTTGGATCTCATTACACAACCCACTCATAAAGTAACCCATGAATTGTGCTTCCGATAAGCATCCCACTTGAGAAGACACGCACTCGAAAGCTTCGATGTACTCGTCTACCCAGCCCGTTTGATGCAAATTAGAGAGTTCTTCAAATGAGTTCTCAAATCTTCTTCCGCCATACCTGTCTATTAAAGCCTGCTTCAAAATCTCCCAGGCTAGCTCAACTTCAGTCTCTCGGAGAAGATTGAACCAGTGAATAGTTGATCCCTCCATACTCAATAGAGCCAGTTTAATCTTCACCTCTTCATAAGTCCCATGAACTCCGAAATAAATTTCTGCTCTGGTAATCCATCCCATTGGATCAGACCCATCGAACATGGGCAGCTCTACTTTTCTCACCAACATTCTATACTCCACCATATTACCCAAAGACTGTTCTGACTGAAAATGCTGCTGAGAAGGCTGAGTACTCTTTTCTCCAACCATATTCGGCCTCCTCTCATAGGTATCACTTCCTTGTCCCTCCTCTGGACGCTTTCCCATCATTTTACTCATTTCCATCAGTAATGCCCGCTGCATCTCTCCCATGGCCATTCGCATGGATGATTGGATATCTTCTAACCCAGCTTCTAGACTAGCCATACGAGATTCCAATAGCTCAACCCTATCCGACATCTTCGGTGGCATGAAGATGAACCTCTGACGTTAAACGAAAAACAGGTAGAAAACTATTCGCCCTTCCCGATGAGAATATCCGGCAGGTCGGACCAATAATAAAACTCTAGTCTTAGAATACTAGAGATTTACTGTATTATTGCAATATAACCGTAATGTATATATCATTAAAGTATAAAAGTATGGTGCTTCTCCCTAACCAGAGCAGAATTGCTCCTTAGAAGGTATGAATATCCTTCTGTCACAAACTGTTCTCACTTTTCTGCCTACCCCTCCCTTCTCTCTCTCCCTTTTCTAAATCCCCTCCCCATTGTCCCTCTCATTTGCTAAATCACTCTCTCCCCCGTAGGTTCTATCATTGATGAAGATTGTGTTGTAGTGGCTAATGATGGAGACGTAGACTTGAATGAAGATGCGCAATTAGTACAACATAGGAATAAAGGAGAAGTTGTTAGTGCACTTGCAAAGTCAAATTTCAACAATGATGGCAAGATAGTGCATCTGACTATAAGAAGCAACAATAAGCATGTTCTTGATGCCTACGTTGTAGAGAAGCCATGTGGTTTAGTTATGAAACCATTTGTGAATATATTGGTCAAGACTCATGATGTTGTCCATATTGCTAAAATTTTCTTCCAAGAGGTTGTACGTCTCCATAGATTGCATTTAATTATCCTCTCTGATCATGACATAAAGTTTATGAGTTATTTTTAGAGAACTTTATGGAAAATATTAAACACTAAGCTTCAATTTTCAAGTTCTTTCCATCCCCAAACTGACGGACAAGCAAAGGTTATGAATAAAAGCTTGTAGGACTTGTTAAGATGTTTGGTTGGAGACAATGTGAAAAATTAGGACCTAATTCTTCCTATGACTGAATTTGCAAACAAGAGTTCTATAAATAGGTCTACTGGTAAGAACTCTTTTGAGATAGTTTCAAGGGTTCAACCAAGGAAGCCTATTGATTGAGTTCCTTTACCATCAACAAAACGAGTTAGTGTTGAAGATAAAAGTTTTGGACAACACATGAGGGACATCTTTGATGAGATACAACGAAAGATAATAACCAATAATTTGTCTTATAAAGAACATGCTGAACTACATCATTGATTGGTGGAATTCAATAAAGGAGAAATGGTAATAGTTAGGATTCGTCCAGAACGTTTTTCAAAAGGAAAATATAACAAACTTCATTCACAGAGTGATGGACCTTATAAGATCATCAAGAACATAAGTGTTAATGCTTAAGTTTTGGAATTACCAACTAACATGGGAATAAGTCCTATCTTCAATGTTACTTAACCATTTATCATGGACAAGATGAGCAATCCCCGATTGCAGCTATAAGACTTCCAGTCACTCCTTATATTAAAAAGGAAATAGAAGATGTTCTTGATGAACAAATTGTAGCCATAAGACATGGAGGATATCACAATTTCTTGTCAAGTGGAAAGGAAGACCGATTTTTGACAGTACTTGGATTCTAGAATTGGAATTTTAAAAGTTGAATTTATAAACACTATTTGTCACATTCTACGTTAGAACAACTTAAGAAAAGCCTGGGAGAATTGATACAAAAGAACTTAAAGTATATAGAAGAAATAAAAGAGGAAAAATTAGTCAACCACAAACCTTAATTTGGTGGGATGAAGATTGTGAATTAAGTTGACAACAAAAGATAAGGGTTGAAATTTAAATTATTTTAGGATTTCTTATTCGATAATAGTAAGTTAAATATGTAATTCTGTTTTACATATGTTATTCTAGTTATTAAGGACTTATAAAATTTTTATTAGAATATGATCTAAATTTGTTAGGAACTTTTTCCTACTAGAATAAAGGTTCTAGGAACTCTATATATATGTGTACTTAGCCTTTCAATAATAACAAGCAATCTAAAAGTTTTCTACAAACTTGAGCTTTCAACTAGAAGGTGTAATGCACTCTTAGACCTTGGGAGTAATTCCCAGTTTCCTACCTTCCATTCTCTATGTTCACCACAAAATTCCAACAACCAAAATCCTACCTTCCGGCATATTAAACCCTTAACTCCTAAGCCTAAATTTTCAGTAATCAAACCTTAAAATTTCAGCTATACAAAATCTACAATTTCAACATTGCTAGCCAAAATTTAATCTTGAAACTTGATATTCCAATAGCCTAATATCAATCGTATTTCTTAATTTTGTGATTTTGAGCTACTAGTTAATAATTCTTCTATTTGTCCTACATCACATACTAAGACAAAAGAGTAGACAAACTATAGCTAACAATCCTCAACGTTCACCCAAATCATAAAATGATATTATCATGATGAAAATTGCAATTAAAGAAGAGCTTCCTTAAGAACGTGATGAAAATTATCTACCTAAATAAAAGCCTCACTACCAACAGAAATTGCCCATACTCTTGATATGTCACCACATCATAGGCATAATATAGAAGCAATAAATAACTTTTGTTTGGAATTTTAGTTCATTGACATGTGTATATATAAGCAATTAACAAATAAAAGAATGAAAGTTGAACTCATCCATTCAACTAAAATCTAAATTCAATGTTCCATGATTAATGCAAAACAAAAGTTACAACGATGCAACAAGTGGCAACCTTAATGGATCCATTCTAGAAACAATTCAAGTTGTGATAGAAATGAGGGATTGCTAATAACTGATGGGGTCGGTTGTTTTCCCTTTGAACATGAGACTATGAAATTGAGCAAATATATGATGATTAGAAAAATTGCAATTTTTCGCAGATAGGAAGTTTAACTTTTCAATTTGATCAATATAGGAACAAGAGTTTACATACTTTGTAATGAAGAGCTTCTCGTACACCTCCAGGATAAAGAAGAACATGTGATTTTGCGGAAAGCAATTTGAAAAGATTGCTTGCTGTAACTGGGACTGCTCCCATTAATTTGATCCAATCAGTCACAGAAAACTGACTAGTTGAATTCTCAAACCTACCCCCGAACAGTTCAGGATGTGTCATGCCACGTATCATTATCTTCTTTTCCCTCAAAAACTCTTCAACCAGGGAATAAACTTCAAGTCCCATCAACATGTGGTAACCAACTATTAAAACCGGACCTTCATTAGGAACCCCACCAAGGCCTTTCACAATCTTCCCATCATCCAAAGTAGAGAATATAGCAGAACCAATAGCAGAGCGTAATAACCTAAAGGTTCATTTGAATGCAATATCAGCTCTATCCATAGATACGCCCAAAAAAAATATCAGCAGCAAAAATTGAACTTAAGGTAATAAATTCTTTGATGTAATGGGAAACTACTTCAACAATCTAGTAAAGCCAATGTTAAGCTAGATCCCAAATTAGGAGAACATAGATGGGGCTCGAAATGAACTTATTTTTATCTTATACAATTGAAATAACAGAATTTTTCATGGTAGAGAATAGGATTCCTTGTCCAACAAAACATCGCGATGTTGAATAGCAATTTATGAACTCACACCAGAGATAAAATGATAAAAAGAGAGGCACAAAAAGACCTTATAATACTGTTAACCATGCATAAAACAACTTTAAACACTAGCTTCTTTTCAGTTAATGTGGTTTCGCTCATAAAAAATGAAAGAAGAACCAAGATAATTTGATGTTTCACATAATTATTTTTCTTGTGGAAATCATGTGTATAGTTTTAAGAATTAAGGTTCTAAAAACAAGGTAAGGGATAAAAGAATCAAATATGGAAAAGACGAGTGCCTCAACCAAGTGGCTAAGATATTGATAGAGAAAATCAGGCTACGCAAACACAATATTCCTTTTGGACCGTCTGACTTGCATATGAACATTCAAAAAAAAAAAAATGATCTGCGCTTCTGTTATTGGAGCGCCAGATTTATCCTTAATTATAGATGTAAATGAGTTGCATGAAGATAATTTGAAGAACTACACAAAAGGAATATATTGGTAACAAACTTCCTACATTGCATTACCCAATGTCATCAAGTGCATGTTTCAACTCTGACATGCTGGGTGGTACAAAGTCTCTGACATAGTCAAGCCTCCGAGACCGACGATATTTGTTAGTACCTTTAATAATTGTCAGCAAAGTAATGCTATCTTCCTGAACCATCATAAATAAGGAAACAGTTGGAGAGAGGGAGGGGAAAGAAGAAGCAGGAGTGAAAACAAAAAGAAACTAACGCCAAGTCTGTAAATGTTTGACGTTAAACATCACAAAAGAGAGGTGATAAATTTAAGGGCAGATATACGAACTTGTTCAACACATGAGTCAAGGAGAAAAGTTATAAAGGCCTTAATTAGATAAAAGATGCTCAATGTGATCAATTAATCATGCACAGACAAAACAAGAAAAGGATTTTATTCATTTTACATCTGATGAAAGTAAAATTAATCACCAGGAATATCCAACGTAGAGCAATATCATAAGCATTCCGAATCTTATCCTTCCTGATTTTCATGCTTAAGTAGTTGATTGTTTGAGAAGAAATCCCACTTCAGGTTTGAATTTGTACTATAAAGTCACATTAAACAAGGATATATGCGCAGGAATCTAATTCGAGGAAGATCCATCTGTTATATGGGTGTGGAAGTGGATGAAATTTAAGAAAAATTATTTGTTTGTTTTGAAAAAACTTAATATTGGACTTATATCAACGTTTCTGTTTTAAATTTACTTCCAAAAGTGTCTAATGATCAAACAATTCGTTGAGATCACATAAAGGTAAAAGGACAAGAAGTACTGTACTACTGAACATATTCAAGAATAGGGTGAGGGCCCCTAAAGATACCATCATTCAACTACTGTTTAATGATACCAGATTGTACCGATCCTGTATTTCCCAAGATAAAACCCATCAAATGAAATGTCGAAGTTTAGAAGCCTAGAACATGAATGAATATGCTTTCACTCCCAAACCCTCTCGTCACATACTGATCTAACTCATAGGTAGCACCAAGAGTTGGCGGTAGAAAATATAGACATGCATCATGAGAATGAAAGGATGGACTGATATTGAAGGAATCCAGTAAAGATTTTGTGTGAATAGATGCTCCATTTGTTAACAACTTTAAAACTTACAAGCATCGCAGAAAAATCAATGCTACAACTCAAGTATTACATGCATGGAACACAAAAGAATTTCAATTATTTGAGAATTACGCATGCTTTGTAATCTTCACCTACCAACAAAAGGCTATGCCCATTTTCCTTGAAGATACGAACTGTGCAATTACGCAGTGAACTTTTAAGACGTTTAGCTTCCTCTGCACTGGGAAGCATATAATCTCTGCCACTAAAATGCAAATACACTATCAATTTAATTAACTACTAATTTATGATAATACAGAATTGACTAAAAAATCACAGTTCAATGATATTGTGTATGAGATCAGAAGAAGTATTGATTGCTATAATTATTGATGGTAACTTAAATGCTTTGATAGTTCATATCCACAGCTCAGAGATGTCCTACAAATCTATAACCTAGAAGAGGTTCTTCCCTTTTATCATTTCTTTTCTTTTTCTAATTCAAAGTGTAATCTGATCCAAAAATGTAACCATAAAAAGAACCTTCTATATAATTTAAAACATATTAAATGCAGGAAAGGGAAAATGTCATTAACGGTCAGGAAATTGTAAGAACATAGAAAAGGAATTTCTTTTAAAGGTGGATACAATCAGATCCGCTAGACAAACATTATGAAGCCTAAAATTACAGGCTTTTGGTCACTTCAGAGAAAGAGACTTAGTGGGCGGGAATGAATCAACAAGAGAATCGAACCAGACCATGGACGGTGATGTAGCAAGGTCAATTATCTTCTAAACCTCAAGTTGGTTCTCGAGAATTGGGAAAAGGTAAATTTAAGGACCTAAAGTTATTTACAGCTTAGTTCCTATACACTGCATCTCTCCTGTACTCTAATTAAAGATTCGATACAATCTGATATGAACCATTACAACCAGAACAAGCAAAAACTATTAAACCTTCCAGAAAACAATCAACATTTAACCAAAGAGACACAAATGGACGAAATACTAAACCTTAGGGAGAATAAATACCTAGCCAGTAGTAGCACTTCTGCACTTACAGCATGAAGACGAGAATTGGCATCTCGAGCAGCTGATTTTAGCAGTTTCAGCTTCCAACGAAGAGTATCCTTTGGTATGACATCAGCTAAACCCTGAGATGTCCGACATTTGAGCACATGTACAGCCCACATAAATAATAGTCATATATCTATAGATCAAAATGGGAACAATTATCAAGAATAATAAAGAAAAAAGGAGGAAGAATACCAGCATTATGTGAATGGTGAACAACTTTATTTGCCTGAATGCCTCTCTGTTAGAGAGTAATCTTATATCATGTCACATATTGGAAAATTGGTTATAGCGTTTATTGGAATACTACTGATGAGCTGATATCAAATAAAGGCCAAGCCATTCAAACTCATCCTAGTCATTCTTTCTTTACTTAATAGTTTCTTTCTGCGATATTAACAATTACGAGAAACACCATGTCCAGAATTTTACATTTGCAGACTGCAGTTGTTAATAACAAAATCTCCTCCAGATAAGAAGTGAAATAGTAAACTGAGCGCAAAACCTATGAAAAGGAAATAGCAGAAAGAAAATAGTACCACTGTTGGGTAATATATTTCTTACTGAAATTAAAGGTAGCATAGAAGTGAGGTTGTCAGCCAATTTCTCAAGTTGTACTCTTGGGGGAAGTGTATTTTCAATGTTTGTCATTGCCAACTTCAGTGGATTACCTGTTTTCATAAATGGGAAATATTAGCATAATGAAGAAATTTTTTCCGAGTCCAAATGTTTCAGCAGTAAGTATGGGAAAGAATCATGAACAGATTATGAAATAAAGGAACCAACATAATTGAACAGAAGATAAAATATGATAATACGAAAGCAAGACAAGATATCATGTACCCATAACAAAGCTAAGAAGATACGGCAATCCATCGTGCAATTCATCTGGTAAACCCTCCAAGAGAGGAAACAAAGGTTGCAGCTGTGACCTTCCGAATGATGTAGCTAAAGTACAAGGTGAAAAATGTCAGATAACCTCCCAACTCAACCACAATCAGAGTCTCATCAAAATTGAAGTACTTCTGAGTACATTCTTCACGAACAAATGACTGCATTTAGTGAACGAACCTGGATTGGCAAGTATCAACACAAGATCTATCTTCGGGTTGCGAGCAGCAACAGCAAGAGCCAAGCATCCTCCGAAGGAGTCTCCAACTACATAAATTGGTTTATTTGGAAATGTGGCGTGCTCAAGCTTTAGAGTTTCTTCAACAAATTTCACCAGTCCTTCATGTAAGATTAAATTCCCATTGCTTATTAATATATGAAGGAATATCAAATTGTAAAGTTGATCTCATACACAACTACAGATGAATTGGAATTTTAGCTCCAATATACAGAAGATAATACCATCAAAAGGAGTTCGATCATACACTGGAATATGAAGGCATCGAACTTCAAAAGCCCTGCATTTCCCAAAAGTAACAGTAGAGAGATTTAACTAAGAAAAGTACTGTGTAAGGAACACAATGTCAGACAAGTTAGGCATGTTGAAGACTAGAAATGCTTTCAGTATAAATCATTGATGGAAAAAATAATAGTTCACTTCAAATCAGTTTTAAATGCAGATGGAAATTTATTTTATTAGTAATGAAGGGTGTTTTAATCATCATCTCCAAGCATCCTTCTTTTTTTTTTAATTTTTTTGAGGATGATAACCATCATCTATTTCATATCCGTGTTACACTGATCTTGCCTTGGATTGGACTAATTTGAAATCTAATTATAACAGAAAACACTAAAACCTGCGTGCTTGAACTTACTTCCCAAGAGCTTTGTGGTGCAAAGTAAGGCCCAAACCAACGCCATCAAGCCCTGTGTTCATTAATATGAAAGGAAATTTTCAAGATTTCGTGAAGTTACAATCCTAGAAGAATTACCCACAAACATTAAGTAAGAAATTATAGAGTAAATCTCATGTGGGGAAGCGACTAAAATTCAGAAGTTAGAAAGTCCATTCACTGACAACTAATGATTTATACGTACAGGTCCTGCAACCCCAATTGAGTGATAACAAGTTACCAGGCAAAAATAGAAGCAATGGAGCATCTGTTAAAGGTTGTCCACACTCAACTGGGCAAAACCACCGGGGTGGTCCTCCATCAGGTTTAGTTATTTCCATGGCTCCATCAAGATAATCCTTTACCGACTTTGCCCCATACCCGTCATCCCACAATACTTCCATTTCATTTGAAGCTACATCTTTTACCAACTTTTTCTCAACTCTAGACTTTAACTTCCCATTCCTGCCATCAAGCAAAGTTCTGCTCTTGCTTTTCTCGTCAGTGACTCTATTAGTGAGTGCCCCATTTGGCTCTCTCCCTCCACTGAAAATATTTCCATTCACCACAACAGAATCAGATGGCACTACCATTGAATCAGTTCCTTCTAAACTCTGAACTTTAACTCGAAATCGATGCTTAATCTCCGAATTTGTGACACGATAGGGTGATACATGGAAATTAACAAATGATGCCATGACTTTAAGAGTGAATGACAGACAGTTAAGACCTGGGCACTGGTTCACAGTCTTAACACTTTGAAGTTAACAATAGTTTCAACAGCATATTAGAGACTCAAGCACGTGCACTCCAAAGAGCTGCAAAATAACATGTTATGTTGAAACGTTAAACAACCACGTATTGATATTCAAAGGATAACTTGGAACCTCACTTCGTATGGCTATGACATAAACACGTTGGAAGGTGTCTAAACAACACTAAACAGAAATATCATATATACTCCTACATGTGGCTTCTTACCCTTCCTAAGACTCCGAAACTGAAAAATAACAAAGGTAACTACCATCACGCGGCAAAAGGACATTTATGACACTCCACTCCAGCAGCTAAAGAAAGCTGACATACACTCGATAGCCTCCCAGAATTCACTCTCAACTGAAGAAGTCACGCCTTGGATGCCCAAAAGTCCACGAGAGCAGAAAAGGACAGATTGACACCCAAAACAAAATTTGAACCAAACTCGGCAACAAAGTTCTAGTATACAACCGAGTCAAGTACTTCTTTGGACGGGGAAAAAAAGCCGACGGGAATGAACGGGATCACATCCTCTGCCTTAAATCTCATCTATATACTTATATAAGTTATTTATGGATCACATTAATTAGAACAGGGTATTCTAACTCGGAATAAACGCCGCAAGGTAAAAAAAAAAATTTACATGGACGATAGAATAATACATAAGTCAAGTACCAAACAAAGATTTGGCATTTAGCTGGTAACTTGTTGGAGTTGACTAGAGATGGCAACAATGACTCGGACTGCTCAATTTGGCTTATTTTTGACCCATATTTAGCTAGTCGGTCTGGATGAGTCATGGGTTAACCCGGCCTAAATAACTTGTGACTTGCTTATTTTTTTAAAACGATACTATTTTGAAATTTTTTTAAAAAAATAAATAATTGGTTGGACCGACGGGTCATAGCTTGGGCCATAAGCCGGTCAACCTACAGGCTGGCCGGGTTATGGGCCTGCCCATCTCGGCCAACCAGGCCACAAGTTACCTCTGCCTAACACATTGATACGCTTAGAGGTGACCAATTTTTGAAGGACCATTATCTTAGTTAATTGGTAGACCAATGGATTTGGTTGTAACGTAATAACAAAATAATATTCCAAAATTTTTTTCTTAATTATATATGTTGATCAATATTTAATATGTAAGTTTATAGGAAACAATCTCTTTATTAAAAAGGATAAGAATGTATATTATCGAATTTTTCAAATTTCGCAACTCAGCGAAACTTTAAGTTAATGTTAACGATAATGATGATAATTGATCAATACCTATTCATGCATTGGAACCAACATGCAGAGTGACAATACGTAGGTGTTTCTTCATTTGCTTTCAACAAGTCTTTTTCTGCACATAGATATTTTTAATGGAATCTTGAATGGTCAATTTTAAGCTAATTTCTTATCTAACGTTGTAGTTGTCAAAAATGAAGTTAAAAATAATACAATACAATTGGATTTCTAATTATATGAATTAAGAAAATAATTTGACCATATTTAACGTAAAAAGTGTTTCAACCCAAAACTACTAGAGGCAAGAGAGGTGCTTTGAACTACAAGAAAAAGAACAGACAAAAAGTCACCGCTGATGTTACATCGAAGGTGAGAAAGTTTCAGGAATTATGCAACAAGATAATCTGGTGCAGAAAGGAACTTAAAGTGGCATTCTGGAAAGTTGTTAATTATTGGATGATAATTGACTTTGGAAGTGGAAGTTACTTATGGTTGTCGTCAAAAAGTATATGATCACATCCTCTCAACTCAACAACAACGTTTACTATTTTCAAAGAAATTCATTTGAAGAAATTTAATATTACACAACCTTGTTCCTGTTAAGTAAAGAGGTTGTTCCGATACCTTCTCTCAACTCAACTACGTGCGTGAATCAACTCTTTTCTGCAGTTGAGAGGATTCAACCTATTGTGAAACTTAAGAGAACATTTATCATGTTTATTACGGTGAGATGCAGTGACACTTTGGTAATTTGCTGTGGATACCATGGAGGTAGGTCCGAATTCTTATATTGGCACATGTATCGAATATATAAATATGGTTAATATATTCTAAAGTATCAAATTTTTTCAAATTGCTAAAGCTTTTAAATATTTTTAATTAATTGATCAATTTTTTATAATTTTAACATCACAATTTGAAAAGTTAATGATGTTAATATTTATATGATTTAGCTAACAAAATATTTTTTATCTATAAAATATAGACTTTCAAGTGAAAAATTAACAACCAACTAAACATTATCGCAGTCTAAAAAACAACTATAATTCATACCTAGAACCTATACCATAACCCAGTTTATTTCAAAATGCCCACATCATTTGGGTCAGTGATAAGTTGCAATTTCAGTTAAAATAACGAATGAAGATGACGAAGGACCACAGCTCACAAACTGTTCTACCAGTGTTGTACGACGTTGCATGTCGCTATCAAATTGTTAAGAATCAGTTACTATTTGTTATTTACATGCATGCGTGCATATTGTACGTCCCTCTCATAACAAATTCTGTTGTATTTACTTTCAATCACAAACGAACACTTGTAAAGTTATTATTGGTCATTTTATTCTATAAATAAAACAAAAGGGCCTGGCTCATAATATAGATCTGAGCCAGAATCAAATCACCGTCTCTATTGTCTTTTTTTTATCTGAGCTACAATCAAATCACTGTCTCTATTTTCTCTCCTCTTTTCTGATATCAAGATTTTATATGTGTCATTTAAAGGATTGCAATACGCAGCGAAAATAAAATTGCAATAACATATTTATCTATTGCATTTAAGAATCATACTTAAAATCAGAACAGGTAGAAATAAATATCTGAAATTTGTGAGGATTAATAGATATTGAACTTCGAAACTATGAAGTCTCTATGTACTCCACATTAAGAAATACATTCCGCTTTCAACACTTGTTATGACTATAGATAAATTTGAAGAACTCTTTCTTCAAGAATGAAGAAAATAATTTTCTCAACCGTTTTTCTCCTGTTTATTTTTAGTACAAAGAACAAAAAACAAAGAATATTTCTATATCTTTGTTTTCTTTCTAACGTAAAAAAAACAAAAATATCTCTATATATAAACTCTTCGCTTTGTTTACTCTCAACGCACAAAAACGAAAGTCTTACTTTCTCTTATATTTCACGTATTAAACAACCAGAGTATATATGTCTCTACGTAAGTCTATCTTTTTCATTTAATGCACAACACTTTTTGCATAAACCCTTACACACAACACTTACAACCTTTCATAATTGTGAAAACCTAAACCACCTCTTAAAACAAAGTTACCTTTCATTTGGTCATACCTTTTGGTTAATTAATAAAACCAAAATAATAACCACCATCTAATGGCTTTTGTTTTTATTATTATTTATAAATGAAATAAAATAAAACTATTTTATTTTATTATTATTTCTAAAATGAAATAAAATAAAACTATTTTATTTTATTCATTTA
>JAOTJB010079305.1:0-34295 GCA_027123815.1 Erythroxylum minutifolium | reverse complement strand
GACGGGCGCTCACATGGGCGCCCATTTTCTTTTGAGGTCACCGAATGGCTTTCTCCGACTACGAACACTGCCACTACTGCGTCGCCGACAAAGAGGCTGGCCGCCCACTACCTGAGCGCCATGGATACAAGGGCCTCTACACCGGCGACACCGAGGTGCCGGACCACATCAATGTCATCTGCTCGCACCATCTCCGGGTGCTGAAGGATGAGATCTACGACCTGCGAAACAAGGTCACAGAGCTCAGCGCACCGAAGCCGCAGATCTTGCCAAACGACCTCGACCACCTCGACCCCGGCATCAAAGATCTCGTGCTCACGCTTCGTGACAAAGGCGTGAAGACCACCGACAGCGGCGACGGCGTGAGTAAGCTGCCCGGTGGTTACTGGTCTCGCCTTGGGTTTCAGCCGTACAAGCCTGACGACGTGATCCCGAATCGGCACGTCGTCATGGTGGTCGACAGCAGCGAAGCAGTTGGCCCCACGCTGGACACGTTTCTTCACCATGCTGGCGAGGGCTGGAGTTTCGAGATCTTCAGGTTGCCCCTCGAACGGTGGGCGATGTGCATCGCTGCATTCCAACAGCGGGTCAAGTTCGAGCCTTTGCCTGTGCTCGACCACGCCGGCTACCCGATGCCCGCGATTCCAGGCGGTGAGACGTGAACAACGTCGTCGCCCTTCCCGTTGTCAAACGCGAGCCGCCAAAGCTGCCTGACGACTTCGCGCTACTCACACCGACGCATGCGCTGCTCGTTGCCCTCGACCTCTACGGCGACCGTGAGCTGGCTTACGGCGTGATGGCGCTGTCTGGTTTCTCGGACATGTGCTTCGTGATGACGTGGCAGAACGCGTCCTTGCGCGACAGGCTGGTCGAGGCATCGCTTGCAAGCGGGGTCGCTGACACCGGCCGCGAGCGGTTTCTTGTTTGGAGCCTCACGTCTGCCGGACAAGAAAAGCTGGCTGCGATGAATGTCACCCGCAAACACCGCAAGGTGAAGCAGGCGAAAGAGAACCCCGCCATGCCCGACCTGTTTGCCGATCGGGGCACCAAATGAGCGCGCTGTTCAAATGCATCAGCACCGACCCACCGTGGGCCGAGAACGGCGGCGGCAAGGTGAAGCGCGGCGCAGATCGCCACTACGGCACGATGAAGACCGCCGACATCGTCGATGTGCACCGCCGCTACTTCGCCGAGGTCGGTGGCCCAGACCCATCGGGCTGCCTGCTGTGGATGTGGGCCACATCGAACCACCTGCTCGACGCGATCGAGGTCATGCAGGCGTTGGGCTTCCGCTACGTCACGTCGATGGTGTGGGTCAAGGTGACGTCGACAGGCAAGCCACACGTCGGCCTCGGTCAGCGCACCCGCCAACGCCACGAGCTGCTGCTGTTGGGCGTGATGGGCAAGGTGGCCATCCCTGCGCCACCAGATCGCCCAGACAGCGTGATCGTTGCGGCCCGCGGTAAGCACTCGGAGAAACCCCAGGACGCCTACGATCGCATCCAGCGCGCTTGTGCGGGGCCTCGACTGGAAGTGTTCGGGCGGGCTGCTCGTGAAGGCTGGACCGTGGTCGGCAATGAGGCGCCGACGTGATCGCGTTGTGGATTGTCGTAACGGTGGTGCTCGTCGTCGTCGTGTTCAGCGTCGCCGACGAGGTCGAACGCGCGTGGCGGAAGCGGTGGCGCGAGAGGCTGTGGAAGCAATGACGCCCATCATCTCGACGACGCGGCCGATCTCGATCCTCGACGTGCGCTGCGAGTGGTGCGGTGCGAAGAGGGGCAGCCCATGCGTCATGCCGTGCGGGCGCCGCTTCGATGGCTGGCACCAAAGCAGGCACGCGCTGCTCCTCGTGATGAAGGAGCAGCGCGTGCTCGGCGAGGTCAGTGGGAGCGCTCCACGATCTGGTTGAGCGCCACGCTGGCAAACGTGATGTCGACGCCCGATGCAGGCCCGATGGTGAGGTCGATGATGTTGACCCCCGGCCGCAGTTCCGCCCACAAGTCAGGCGACACTGTCGTGTCCGTCGTCGACGAGACGGTGACACTGGCCGACTGCGTCCTGCCGTTGCACACGATGGTGACGGTGGACGTTGTCGACGACGCAGACGCCGCCAGTGCGCGGCAAGAGAAATAGCCCCGGCTGTACGGCGTCTTCGATCGCTCCGTGAATCGCGGGACGATCACGGTGATGCGCCACGACTTCGCAGCGCTCGACGACGTCATGATCGCCCATGGCCGCTCATTCTGCAGCGCCGATGCGACGAAGTTGCCGTCGCCAATCCACAGCGGATGCTGAAACGCGGGCCCCCAGGGAAAGCCGCGCCGGTTCGCGCCAGTCTTTCCGTCTGGATTGGTGCCGCTCTTTGCTGCCTCGTCTGCGATGGCGCTGACACCCGTCGCGAGTTCGTAGAGGTGCCGCAATCGACCAGCAAGCGATCGCGCGATCTTGTTGCGCGCGATCGACGTCGAGCGACACTCGGACGTGGTGAGGTTGTCGGTCGAAACAACAGCGCTCATGGGTTGGCCTCAGGGGTCGAAGTAGATGCAGAAGCCCAGCACCTGCAGCTCGTCTTGCACTGCATTGCTGGCCTTCGTGAGACGCGGTGCCATCAGCTGCACTGCGCCTTGCGTGAATGTGAACGCCGACGGGTTCGACATGTAGAAGTTGGTCGCGCCCATCTGCGTGAATGTCGACGACGAACCGCTGCCGTTGATCGTCGCCGAGATCGACGTTGGCGTTCCACCGTTCGACGCCGCGAGGATGCACGCCTTCGTTCGTGGCGTCGCCGTGGCGAATCGCGGAACCATCAACGAGAGACGCGAAACCGCTTGGCTCGTCGGCGTCACGCCGGCCTGCAGCTGCGGCGCTGCCCATGAGAGCATGCCTTGCGTCGAGCCCGCGTTGATTTGCGACTGCCCGTCGGTGAGGCAGGAGCCCAGCGCGATCGAGCACAACGAGAAATCGATCTCAGGTTCGGCCGCGAACACCGCGCGGTTGTTGCGCCACTCCGTCGTCAACTGGCGCGTAAAGTTGCCCGGCACGATGCCGCCCATCACGTACTCCAGCAGCGCGTTCACCTGCTGGTTGGCGCGCGTCAGAAAGTACGGATCGAGGCCCACCTCCGAAGAGTCGGTGAACTGCTCATCGTAGAAGTCGAACCACCCCGACGACAGTGACGTGGAGGCTGGGTACTGGTTGCCGTCTGCGCTGTTGCCTTCGAGCATGACGCCCGTCGCCACCGACGAGTCTGGTGCGTTTTCGTAGACGTCGGGGTAGAGGCGCCACCCCTGCAGCATCGAGCCTGCGAGCGTGCTTGAGAGGTCCGCCGCAAGGATCTTGACGGTGACGAAGTTCAGACCCGCCGAGAGCTGAATCGAAGCGGAAAACAGGTTGCCGCTTGCACCCACGGTAGTGCGCGTCATCGGCGACGGCCCAACAGTCAGCGCCCAAGAGGAGTCTCGCACCTCGACAAACAGCCTGAAGTCGGGCCGCCCATAGGTGCGTTCAACCTCGATTCGATACAGCGGGCCCTCGCCCTGCGGCACGAACACGGGTACCGCGATCAGGTAGGTGTCGCCGAAGTATTTGCCGACGCTGCCCGGTGCGATGTCGATCACGCGATCCATGGTCTGGTTCGCGAGCGGCAACGACAGCGGGCAACCACGGCCGCCACCGCGGTGATCGATCGTCGACGTCTCGCCGTTCTGCCCAGTGAGCTTGTCGTAGATGAGCGCGAGGTCGTCGGCGACAGCCTGCGCCCAGTGCCGGTAGATGGGCGCGCCCTTGTCGGTGTCGATGCCGGTCGCGCCGGTGAACGTTGTGCCCTTGCGTCGTGCCATCAGCGCCACCTCGGTTTCGACGGCGTCGGCGGTGCTGGCGATGCGGCCTCGCCGCTCTCGTCGACCATCGTCGCCATGTCAACCAGACTGTAGCCGCTGGACGAGACACCATCGGCGCTGCCGTAGGGGTCGAGCACGAGGTAGTCGACGCCGTTCTGCACGACAAAGGCGAACGCGCCGCTGAGGGTGAGCCGTGGCGGTGCGCTCTGGATCGCCGTGACCCCGTGGTAGCTGCGCACTGTGGCCGCGCCCGCTGCCATGCCGCTGATGTCGTAGATCTTCACGCCAGCGCCAACCCAGAAGTCGAGTTCGGGCGCCGCGGTGACTTCGGGGCCCGTGGTGGCGAGCGTGACGACCTGCCCGGCCACGCTGGCGATGACGGCCCCAGGAACAACCACGAGCGCGCTTTCGAGTAACTGCAGGCGCAGCTTGATGATGCCCTTGGCCCACTCAGGGCGCCGCCCAACAACGCGGAATGTGCGGCCCGCAATGGTGCCGCCCTCGAAGTCTGGAAGCCCGCTGAATGCATCTGGGAGCGTTGCAGACATCAGCACGGTGTCGCCCAGTTCGATGTCGAAGCCCGCGAGAGTGACCGCGATGTTGACGAAGACACGGCCGACGCCACCGTCACCGCGTTGCACTTCACGCACAATGTTGTCGGCAAACTCGCCGGGGTCGACGGTGACCGGGTTGACGAACGAGGTCAGCGCGCGGCCGTTGTTTGCCGGCGCGCTGGCGAGGTCGATCGCCGACATGCGCAGCTCGATCTCTCGGCGTCGCGGGTTGCGTGGGTAGCGCTTGAGCAGGTCGGCGTCGGCAAAGTTGAAGATCGCTTTGTACTCGCCGTCGAGTGGGTTGAACGTCGTCTTCACCGTGAGCAGCGGGGTTAATGCGCTTTCGTCGTGCTCGACCGACGGCGGCGTCTCGGGGTCGACCATGTCTGCCGTGATCGTGGTCGGCGACGATGTGCGGTCGCCCATGGGCAAGATCGTGAGCTGCCCGCTGCGGTTGAAGCGCGTGAACGTCGACGTGCGCAAGCAGTATTCACTCAGCAGATCCTCGACGGTCATCTCTTCGGCGATGGCGAGAAAGAACGGCGGCGGGAACACATTGGCGAAGCTGGCGGTGTCGACCTCGGCGCTGGTGAGTGCTGCGCCAAGCCGCCACGGGGCGAGGTCGAACGAAGTCGACGCGCGGCCCGGCAGCATGTCGAAGCCTGCGCCGGTGCCGGTGCTGCTCATGAGCAGGTAGGGAATCAGCGACGTCGTGGTGCCGCCGAGGGCACACAGCATGCGCACCGTCGTCGGCACGGCCACAAGCGGCGTCCCGAACTCTGGCAACGCGCTGACCGTGATGTAGTCGCTGAGGTCGTCGACGTCGTAGAGCCTGACGATGCCCGAACCATCGCCCCATGTGTCGGTGGCCTCGTCGTACACGAGCCCGGTCATGATCACGTAGACGGGCAGGATCGTAGTGCCGAGGAACAGCGACTTCGAACCGTACGATTCGACGGAGAACGTTCTCGTGGCAACACCGCTCGTGACTCCGCTCGTGATGCCGCCCGTGATCTTCACCGACTTGACGCCGACGTAGATGGGGCGATCGTAGACGTCGCGTGCCACGCCGGAGAGACGCAGTCGCCACTCGATCTCGCCGGTGGCCTCGGGGCTCACGTCGACCAGCCACGTCGACAGCAAGTATTCCTGCTCAACACCCGATACGTCTTGGATGTAGCCATAGAGGTACGCGCGCCGGCCCTGCCACGCTGGCACCGTCGAGTAGATGCTGTCGCCGACGCCGAACGCGATCGCCGTCGAACCGAATGCACCACGCGTGCAACCGCTGAAGTTGTTGCCGCTGCGGGTGCCGATCTTCACGGTCTCGCTGCCGACGTAGAAGACGCCGCCGCTCGAAAACGCTGCGCCCGACGCCACGGTGATGAATGCATCCGTCGTCGCGTACGTGCCGTTCGCCGTCGTGGCTCGTCGCGCATTGTGCGCGAATAGACCACGCAATGTGCGCGCATCATCGTCGACGAGGGTGATGTCGAGCGTCGCGCTTTTCTCGCCGCGCGTTTCGAGGTCGATCGACGTCTCGCCCTCGCTCACGCCGTCGATGTCGATGACGGCAAGCTGCGTGTACGTGCTCGCGGGATCGCCGAACGTGGCGCCCGCGATCACCTCCTCCACAAAGACGAACGGTGCGCCTTCGATGCGCACCGCGAGCTTGAGCCGATTGTGGCTGTCGTCTTGCGACAGCTGCGTCAGAAACGTCATCACGCCACCCGCTGGTGAAGGACACCGGACCACGAATAAAGCGGCGTACCAGGCGCCGCACGCAAGGGCTCAAAGCGGCCCAGCGTGTCTTCGCTGAAGTGCACCTGCGACACCAGCGTTGACGATGTGAGCGCTGCCAACGTCACGCCCGCGCTCACGTCGACGTCGTGCAGCTCGAACCGTGCGTTTGCCCCGAAGCGATCCATGAACGCTTCGAGCGATGCGTTCGGGTCGGTCGTGTTGCGCGTGGCCAACATGCGCTTCTCCTGCACGAACGAGAACGCGAGCCGATAGCTGGTCATCTTGCTGGAGCGCTGAACGCCGCGGACCTTGCCGTTTGCCGCACGGCGCACGGCCACCTGCTTCTCGACGACGGGCTCCAGCTCGCGGTTGACCTCGGGCGCCACCCATTGCGCGGCCGGGCTGAGGGTCGACGTTGATGTGAGCCCCGCCGTGGTGTTCACGCCGGCCGCAAACCCGAGCAGCGTTTCGTCGAAGGTGTTGAGTGCGTCGGCGAACATCAGCTGGAAGCTCGTAGACCCCGTCACGACCACGATCCCGGACCGGGCGGCGCTGTCCACGCTGCGTGTGATCGTGGGCGTGTACGTGGCTCCTGCTGCGTCCAGCGCGGTCTTGATGGCGAGCAGAAGATCGTCGGAGGTGCTGTCGCCGCGCAGGAAGTAGACACCCGTCGCGAGCGTGGCCGACACGGTTGCGCCGGCGCCTTCCTTCAAGCGGATCACGCGGTTGCTGGTGTCGATGACGATGGCGCCGAGCATCACTGGGTACATGGCTATCTCCGGGAGTCGACGTCGAGAACCTTGCGGACTTCGCGCGCGGTGTCTTCTGGCAGCGGGCCACCAACGCCGTAGCTGATGTTCACCACGAGCGGGCCGCCCGACGATGAGCCGCCAGACGACGACGGCGATGCACCACGGTCCTTGCGGCTGTCTTTGTCGGGCAGCGCTTGTCCGATGGTGCCGCCCTTGGCCTGATGCATGATGCCCGTGGCGATGCCACCAAGCGCCATACCGCCACCGATAAGCGCCGCCGATCCGGCGAACTGTGCGGCGGCAACAGGCTGAAAACCGGGCGTCAACAGCGACTCAAGCGCTTTGCCGCCGAGACTGATACCGCTGGCGACGAGACTCTGACCAGCCTGCTTCATGATCGACGTATAGAACGACTCGAACGCTAGCTCCTCGCCGGTGATGCGGTCGTCGATCAGCTTCTGGCCTGCGTTGGCGACGACGGTGGCGGCTGAAGTCGCGTAGGAGACCATGCCCTCGTAGAACGACGCCCACTGGTCCTGTCGGTCCTTAAGCAGCTTCCACTCTTCATCCGTGAGGCGGCTGAGATTCTTCAGCTCCTCCTCGGTGAAGTTCGCCGACAGCGCAAGGCGATCGGCCCAGCCAGCGCCGTGTAGCTGGTTCAGTCGAGACTCGTGAAGCTTGGCGGCGCGCTCGGCCTCTTTCTTCGCGTCTTTGTCGAACTTCTCAAACGCATCGAGCATCGCCATGCGTCGGTTGAAGTCCTCATCAATGCCCAGCGCACGCATGCCGGCACGTTCAAGCCGCTCCGTGTTCGCCTTGAGCATCGCGCGCTCGTTGGCCTGCTTCTCGCGCTCCTGCTGTTTTTCCCACTCGTCGTCTTCACGCTTGGAGGCTTTGTCGGCCAGCTTCTCCTGCGACTTTCGGCGACGCTCTTCTGCTGCGGTCTGAGCGTTTGCGACGTCGATGGCGCGGTCGATCGAAGCCTGCGCGTCTTTCTCTTCTTGGATGCGACGCATGCCTGCGAGCTTGGCGATCTCGGCGTCGAGAAGTGCGATCGCCTCGTTCGCCTTCTTCACGTTCTCCTGCATGACCGCAGGAAGGTCGGTGCGGTTCTTCAGCCGCTGCACACTTTCTGCGGACAGGCCCGTGGCATTGAGGGCGGAGCGGGCGGCGTCGGCGGCAGCACCAACAATCTCGCCCTGCTTTTCCATCTTCGCGCGGTCGGCGCCGATCTGCATCGCGCGCAGGTCGTCGGCGAGGTTGGCGATCTCGTCGCGCAGATCGCTCATGTGTTTCTTCGCGGCGTTGGCTGCAACCTTGGCAGCCTCGTCGACACCGCCAAAGTTTTTCACGAGCGTGTTGATGCCGACTGCTGCGAGCGAGATTGCCGCCGTCAAGCCAGCGGTGCCGCCGAGCGACATCACCAACGACGGGATGTTGTTCACAACGCCGCCGACGCCGTACTGCAGATCCTCAAGGCCGCGCGAGACTTCGAGGGCCGCCTGCCCAACATTGCGGGTCGACTTCTGCGCCGTGTCCATCGACGCGGCCATCGTCTTCACGCTCGACGACACCTGCGGGGCCACGCCATGTAGCGCATCAAGCTGGCGCTCAAGGCGCTGCATCTCGGCGCGATAGGCCTCGGTGTTGCCCTTGCCGCTGACGATGGCAGTCGACAGGTGATCGAGGTCCTTGGTCAACGCCTCGATGCGCTTGTCGAGCATCGACGAGGCAGTCTCCCCCTCCTTGAACTTCTTGTTCAGCCCGTCGATCGCCTCTTGTGCTTGGCGAGCATCCGCGCGGACTTTGAACTCAATGGGGGGAGGCTGTGTCGTCATCGTCGTCGCCCCTTCGGCATCGTGTCGGCCGACGCCTCACGTTGGCGCCGTTCGTCGTCGAGCTTAGCGGCGCGCGCTGCGTCGATGACGGCAAACGCGGCGGTCGCGTGGGGGCTCAAAATCCGCAGGCTTTCGATACCTGGCTTGCCCTCACACGCGCGCCAGAGCGACAGCGCGGTGGTGACGTCCGGGTTGTCGATCACCTGCCGCCGCGGGCACGTGCGGCTTTCGTACTCGGTGCCGGCGAACCATGCCTGCTGTGCGGCGCCCGGCTCGTGGCCGAAGAGATCGCGCTGTGGAGCGTGGCAGTTGGAGCAGTCCAGCTTGCTCAGGTCGACGGCTGTGGCTGCCCACAGCGCAGCGCTTTTTTTGGGTCGAGCTCGACGAAGTGCTGCACCGCGGTGACGAAGAAGTTCAGCAGGCCGACGAGACGCAGGCCGGGGATCGATTCCTTCACGCTGGCGCGCATGCCCTCGATGCCGTGGATCTCGGCGATGCAGAACGCCACCGACTCCTCGTTGACGCGCATGATCTGCTCGTCGGCAGCACGCAGCCTGATCACGTCGTTGGCCAGCAGCGCCTCCTTGTACGAGCGCCAGTGCGTGAGGCGGCGCGCGGTCCAGTCGCGCTTCTGCTCGTCGGACGGCATGACAAACACCACCTCAATGCCGTCGATGTCTTCGCTGGCGACGTATTCGGGGATCTCGACGAGCGCGTTGCCGTCGGTGGCGCTGGCGATGGCGCGCGCGATGTCGTTCACCTTCGCGCTGTCGAGCGCGGCCGAAGCATCGACAGCAGCGGCGACGAGGTTCTTTACCGTCGACCACGGCGTTTTGTCGTCGAGCGGCGTTCCGTTTTTCTTGCGCGTCTCGATCTCAACGGAACGTGCTGCGCGGGCCGCTTCATGCGACTCGCGCAGCACGTCTTGCAGGGACACGCGCTCTGTTTTCTGGCCGGGGTAGACGAGGATGTTTTTGCTCATCCTCGCAAGCTACGCCCGCGATCTTCAGCCGACAAACAGCTGCGCGGGAGCAGCGCCGGTGCCGTACGCGGTGAACTGCACGACGGGGAACGGGCCCGACGACACGAGCCGCGCCTGGATGTCGGCAGCAGGCAAACGGATGCCGCCGCACGATCCCGCTTCCGAGCCGAAGCCGAGCAGCACGTCGTAGGTCGGAGCCACCGCGCCCGCGTTGTCGGCGTCACCGGTGAGCGCGCCGAGTGGAGGCGTGCCGCTGTTGTCGAGGATCTCGGTGATGGCCGAACCACCGCCGTAGTAGAGCTCGCCCGACAGCATGAAGACCTTGCCTTCCTCGCCGGTGCCGCAGACGCCACCGAGCACGCCGTTCACGTTGCTGCCGGCCGGGCGCATGGTCACGCTGTTGTCGACGGAGAACCGAGCGTTGCGCAGCACGAACGACGCGGTGCCGATGCGGAACCGGTAGCCGTTGTTGACGCAGGGGTTGCCCGCGGTCGGTGCAGCGAACGACGGCGACGCGATGGCGACATCCTCCCAGTTGGTGGGCATCCACGACGAGTTGAACTCCAGCTTGCCGTTGTCAGGCAGCACGAGATCCATCGAAGCGGGCGCGCAGCCGTAGTAGTCGGTGCGCAGGTTGCCCGTGCCCTCGGTGTTGTGCTCCGCCGAGAACATGCAGTGCGTGTGCTCGGTGCGCTGCGGGAGGCCCGAGTAGACGGCGAGGCGGAGGATCGTGGCGCCGTTGGTGGGCGTGCCGCTGTAGGGGTGCGTGAGGGTCAGCGCCGTGGTGCCGCCGCCGCTGAGGATGACACCGACCTCCCAACCCGTCGACGTCGGGAACGCGATCGACTGCCCGTTGGCGGTGGTGGTGCCGACGACGGCGAGGATGCCCGACGCCGGGGTGTGGCCGGCAGCTGCAACAGTGGGCGCCGCACCGACGGTGGCGGGAGCAATGGCGCCGAAGAGGGACGCGAGCAGGTTGCCCTGCTCCATCTTCGCTTCCCACGCAGCGACGGCGCCGCCGGTGTTCGAGTTCACGCCCTTGAACTCCAGCGGGAGCGAGAGGGCCGCGACGTCCTTGCCGCCGCGCACATGCGGGAAGCGGCGACCATCGGTGCTTGCGAGCGGGCGCCCGATGAAGTTGCGCGAGCGGCGCAGAAAGCTGGCGCCGTCATCGGTGGGCTGCAGAAATGCGAGGGTGGGCGTCGACGTGAAATCGTTCGCGCCGCTGTGGATGCCGTAGCGAAGGGTGCGGAGGCGGTTCAGTGCGGTCATGCTTCGTACTCCATGGTGAAGGTCAGGCGCAGCCGCCATCCCGTTGTTGCTCGCTCGACGACGTAGGGCAGGGCGAGTTCTTGCCCGTCGGCGCTGATGGCCACGATCGACGACGTCGCCCGCGCCCACGTTGTGCCGTCGAGAAGTCGCGCGCTGATGGCGTCGTAGTCGCCGATCATGGCCGCATCGCCGTCGCTGGTTTGCGCGATGAGTGCCGGGTACTCGACGGTGAGTGCGAGCGTGCATCGACGACGACGCGAGAACGACGACGACGGCGCGACACTTCCGCCGTCGAGAGTGCGCAACCAGAAGCGTCGGCCCGGTGCGCCCGTCTTCTCGTCGCTGCCCTTCACGTCGTGCAAGAACTTCACGCCGAGCGCGTTGGCCGCTTCGATCGGCGTGGTGGCCTCGATGATGTCGACGACACGTTTTTTGGCGGTGGCGTAGGTCATCGGCTCACGTAGGTGATGGCCCACGGCTGGGGCTCGGTGGAGTCTTGCGGCTTGCTGAGGTCGTCGGCGCTGTCGACCCAGAAGCGCATGGACTGGAGGGCGAGATCACGGGCCTCGACGAGCGCGGCCTTCTTCTCGGCGCGCACGTTGACGTCGGGCTCTGGCGTGATCGTGGCGATGTGCATCTCGATCGCCGCGATGTGCCAGGGAGTCAGCACCTCCCACGAGACGATGCGCTCCGGCTGCACGCCCTTCGCAAGCAACGCCGGCAACATGTAGCGGGCCCACGCAGCACCGATCGTCTCGGTCCAATCGTCGTCGCCGTTGGGCTTGAGCTGAACGGCGTAGGGGCTCCACTTCTCGATGTCGGTGGCCGTGAGTGCGTGGTTGACGAGGCGGCGAACGACGCGCGCATCCTGCGCCCATGCGATCGCCTCGCCGTCGATGGTGGCCTCCCACACGACGACGCAGCGCCCGATCTCGGTACCGACTTCGCCCGAGGTCAGCGCGAACGTGCACGCATAGCCGACGACGCTGGAACCGCCTTCGATGTCGATGGGCAGCGGCGATGCCAGCTTGATGACGTCGCTGCTGCCTGCCGTGGTCGACTCGATAACGACGCGCGCGCCGGTGATGGCGTCGACGACGACATACTGCCGGCCGCGAACGAGCGTCACGGCGGCCGTCAGGAGCAGGGTGGATGCACCACGCGCCGCGGTGGCGACGGTGGTGGCGGTCAGGCTGTCGACGGTGGCAGTGACGCCGACCGCGGGCATGTCGAGCGACGGTGTGCTGACACGCGCGGTGGCCGACGACGCCTTCGCGAGCCGGGGAGGGTAGGAGACAAGCGTTGCCGCCTGCCCCTGCACGATCTGCTGCTCTTGTGCTGATGCGACCATGGCCCAGCGTACCGAGCCACCCCCGCACGACGGTCGCTCAGTGCTTGCGCGTCAACGGGTACGCACGCACGCAGCGGTAGTGCTTCTCGACCTTGCTCCACACCGCGGTGCCCGTGAGGTCTTTGCGCGACAACTTCTCGCAGCGCGCGGTGGCGGTGTCGGCGCAGTAGATCCACTCGTCGTCGTAGGCGTAGGCCCCGATCCAGTGGTCACCCTTGCCGTCGGCGTTCTTGTCGACCTGCAGCCACGCGAACCCGCCCGTTGCGATCGTGGCGCAGATCTCGATCGACATCTCGGCGGCGCTCATCGCGTAGATCTTCGCTGCCTGTGCCGCGGTCATGCGGCCCGACTCGACCTGCAGCTGTCGACCCTCGGACGTCATCCAGCTGGAGTCGGGGCAGGTGAAGCCCGCAGACCGCGCCAGTTCAGGCAGGAGCGCCATCGCCGAGCCGGTCGCCCAGACTGCCGGGCGGTGCTTTCGCGCGGCCTGCACGACCGTCAGAGGCGTTGCAGATGGGTCGCCCGCGATCGTGGCCAGCACAGCGAGCGAGGCCCCAGGACAACCCCACGCGCCAACGGTCGGCCCAGCGCTGCCCCATGGCTCTTTGCCCCACGGCTCAGCGGACTGCCAAAAGATGCGCGGGGGGTCGCTGTGTCCGATTCTCATGCTGGCCTCACCACGACGATGTCGACGTCGGGAAAGAGAAAGGCTGCCCGACGGTGCGCCATGCATCGCCGGGCAGCCAACACCACAATCGCCGATCCGTCGCCAAGCACAACGCGCCAGACCGTGATCACGACTCGCAGACCTCAGCCACCGCGCCCATTGCCGCGCCGACGATGCGCGCGAGGGCCGAGGATTGCGCGAGCACCACACGCCGCTTGCCGTCGACGTAGAGCACGATCCACCGCCTCATGCGGCGCCTGTCTTCGTCGTTGGCGGCGCCTTGAACGCGTCCAGTGCCGCCGAGATGGCTGCCGCGTTGTCGGACTCGGCACGCAGCGCACGCAGCACGGGGCCGCTGTTGGGCTCGTTGGCGGCCTCCAGTTCGAGCACGCGCTGTTGAGCCCGCGCCGACTTGGTGGCGTAGTAGGCGCCGGCAGAGGCGATCACGCGCGTGAAGAGCCACGCCACGGCGGGACCGACGCCGACAAGCAGCGCGGCCAACCACGTCGGGACACCTTCAGGCACTTGGATCTGACCCACGACGACACCAGCAGTCAGGAGAGACCCCGTCGCGCCGGCACCGACGGCGCCAGCTTTCGACGAGGCGACGAGAGCGAAGGCGAGGAGAGCCCTCGCGATCGGGTTCACTGCACGCCCCCGGCAGCCTTCAGCACCTTGTCGACGATGCTGTGCGTGGGGACGATGCCGGCGCCGGCCTTCTTCGCCACGAGGCTTTCGGCGACGCTGCGGGCGAACTCAGGCGACTTGTCGATCTTGGCGCCTTCGTTTGCAGAGAGACGGAGGATCGCGGCCACCTGATCGTCCCACGTCATCGGCGTCATCTTGGCGACGGCCTCAACGAGGTCGGCAGCGCCTTTGAGATGCGCGACGAGCTGCTTGCGCTCGTTGGCCTTCATGGTCTTGAACCACAGCGGCAACAGCACGGGTGCGAGAAGAGCAATGCCACCGAGCACGACGGGCAGTGCAGCGGTGACAGCGGCGAGGATGGGAACGAGGAACGGGGGCATGCGGGACTCCTGAACGAGCGCGGGCGGCTCTGCTTCAGCATTGCCGCCCGCATCGACCGCATGGATTGCCCGTCTTCAGTCGACCCAGCCGCACGCTTCGTCATGCGATGGGCAGCCGTCATCGCCGTTCACGAGCATCAGGTGCCAGTGCTGCGCCTTCTCGATCACCGACTCGGTGAAGGGCTCGTCGTTGTCGTGGAACATCTTGCCGCGATAGGGACCGCCGCCGATCCACAACGTGCAGCCCTCGGTGTGCTCGCCGCGACAGGTCTGGAAGGTGTCCGTGTCGTCGACGCAGAACACGTCCATGCGATCGAAGACCTCGGCAGCATCGGGCCAGCGATCAACCACCTGCGCGCGCGTAGCCTCGACCTCGTCATCGGTGACATCGCAGTCGAACGTGCGCATGGTGCACGAGCAAAAGAGCAGGGCGAAAGCGGCGAGCAGCAGGCGGGCAAGCATGGCGACCTCGTCAGGATGGCTGTGGCACGTCGAGGATTTCGAGCGAGCCACTGCGCACGGGAATGCGGCTCGTGCCCTGTTTGAGCCAGATTTCAAACTGGTACTCGCTGTCACGCAGCGACGAGTACGCCGACGTCGGGATCGTGAACGTGCCCGTGCCCAGCGTGAGCGGCGTGTTGAGCACGGCTGCGATCTCCAGCCGGCCGCGCGCGCCGCCGATGACGAGCGCCACACCGCCGTCGTACGGCGTGAGGTCCAGCGGCGACGAACCGTTGCTCGCGAACACGGAGAGATTGACGGTCGCGGCCTGACCGCGCTTGAGGGAGATGTCAGCCATGCGAGCAGTATCGGGCCCGCTGGCTGACCTACAGCGTCAGGCGGGGAACGTGGCCGCGTACTTCGTCGCCAGGTATGCGCGCACGGCGTCGAAGGTGGTGGTGTCGTGGTCGGCGGCGTAGGCCATCACCGCGAGCACGTCGCCGTTGAAGAACGAGCCGGGCGTTGCGTTCGAGCCGATCCCGAGCGTCGCCGCCGGTGCACTCGCCGAAAAGCCCGTGGCGTCGACGGAGCCGACACTGCCGGCGTTGACGTTGACGCGCAGGTCTGGCGCGCCGGCGAGGGCGAGACGGGTGGCGAAGATGCTGAACTGGCCAGATGGCAACGACGAGCTCGCGCCGGTCACCGTAGCCACCGCTGCCGTGCCGTCGCTCACCACTACCTGCGGGCGCGCAAGAGTGTTGGTCCCAACCATCAGGCCGCGCGAGGAGCCGGCTGCCGTGCGTGTTGCCATGATCGTCTGCACCGCCGACGTCGACGTGCGCACGACGATGTAGACCGTGCAGCCGCTGCCGTCGTGCAAGAACGTGAACAGCGACGCCGCCAGCGACGACACGAGCCGATCGTTGGAGCCGTCGAACTTGGCGCCGCCGTGGCCGTTCAGGAGCGATGCAAAAAACAGCGGCTGGTTCGCACCCGTGGCCTGCGTGAACGTGCCACCCAGCGTGCCCTTGTTGAGCCACGAGGCAAAAGCGCTGCCGTTGGTGAGCGTGGTGTTGGCCGCGCCGTCGATGTCGTCGCCGTCAAGGAAAACGCGCAGGTTGGCCGCGTCGGGCTCGCTGGGCGTGCTGGCCTCGCCGTAGTTGATCGTGATCGACGGGTTCGCCGGCAGTGCAGCCGACATGGCCAGCGCACCGCCGATGCCTGCGACGAGCGAGAACGAGGCGGGCAGGACGGCGTCGACCATGGCGTGCTCCGGGAACGAAAAGGCCCCGCACACCGTGAGGCGTGCGGGGCCATGTTGTCACCGATCAGGGAGCCGAAAGAACGAGCGGGCTGTCGACGGCGTTAAGTGCCGCGATGGCCGAGATGACCACAACGTTGAACGTGTCGCCGCAGGTGACGTCGCCCGACGTGCTGCCCAGCTGTACGCGGATGATCGAGTAGCCCTCGTAGTCGGTGATCTCGGTGACGGTGAACGTGAGCGGTGCCATGTCTTCTCCTCGTCGTTATGGGGCCGTGTAGCCCTGTGCGTTGAACAGCACGTTGGCGCCAGTGGTTGCACACTGAACGTTGAGTGCTTCGTTCGCTGCGGTCTGCAGCGGAGTTGGAAACGAGATCGGGATGGGGTTCGCCATCGACGCAGGCGCAGACACTGTGTGAATCACGGTCGCGCCTCGCAGGATGTTGAGCACCGTCGCCGTCGCGTTGGTGTTTTGGTAGACGAAGCCGGTCAAGTACTTCTTGACGCCGGCGCCACCAGCAGCCTGCACTGCCGTCGACGTGTTGTTGACCAGCGTCGTCGAAAACTGCCAATCAGCCTCAGGGATCGAGAACGGCCGAACAACCTTCGCACCCAGCGTCGTGGCAAGGTCGTTGACGCTGTCGCCGCCTGCCGACACCGGGGTCGGGTTTGCCGTCGCTGCTCGTGAGCCCGTCGTGACCGGATTGCCGACAGCCGCGTCGGCCGCGACGGTGCCAGCCACCGCCGTCGACGACAGCGTCACCGCAGGCGAGTTCTGGATCGTCACAGGCAGCGCGCTCGCGTTGTCGCCGCTCGGGCGCGGCGTCGAGTCGATGCGCTTGTCCATGTTCGTCAGACGCACGAACGACACGCGCGTGCAGGTGCGCTTGATGATGGCGCCGCCACAGTTGACGCTGCCGAAGTCGGCGATGACGGTGCGCTGCCCGGCGAACGGCAGCACGAGCACCAACGCCGTTGTCGCGACGTTGGCCACCTTCCACGCGCCATCGACGCCGACGCTGACACCGGTGCCGTCGACACGCAGGCCAACGACCTCGATCATGTCGCCGATGCTGAGGCCAGTCCACGAGGTGTTGCCCGTGATGGTGAGTTCGCGCGTGCCGTCGACGCGGGTCACGAGCACCGCCGTCGACGCAACAACAGCGCTGGCGCCGAGTGCCGACGGGAGGTTGCCGCCGTTGACGCGCGAAACGTAGCCGCCGTAGGTCGTCGCCGTCACCGCGCCGCCCCACACGATCGTGAACGTGTTCGCGTCGACGATCGAGGCCACCGCCGTCGCCGTCGTGAGGTTGGCGAAGTTGGTCTGGTCGCGGGCGCCGTAGATCGCGACGAGGTCGCCGAGCACCAAGTTGTGCGGCGTGGCCGTGACCACCGTCGCCGTCGTCGTGCCGGTTTTTGTGGCGCTCACGATCTGCGCAGCGGGCACCGTCAGCGCCTTGCTGTTGACCGCGCGGAAACGCAGGCGGTACCGCTCTGAACGAGCCGGGATGACCTGCGAACGCGCGAGGCGGCTCGACGACTGGGCCGTGGTGTCGATGGGTTCGTCGGCCCACTGCACACGGTCAGCTTGCGCGAAGAGGCGGTAGTTCGTCGTCGGGGCGAACGAGAATGAGTCCTTGCTGTTGACGAGCTGCACTGGCGCGCGCGAACCGACGGTGACGCTGTGCTGGCCGGCGATGGTGCCGCTCGGCAGCGAATCGCCAGACTCGCTGCGCACGTAGAGCGACGCCTGCGTTGCCGATGCGTTCTCGAAGATCTGCGCGACGCCGTTCTTCGCGCGGCCGAAGCGCTCGCGGAAAAACACCTTGCCCTTGGCGCCAGCGGGGTTGCTGATGGTCAGCGACGGGATGGTGCCACCGGGGCCAGCGGTGCAGGTGAACTGCGTCGGCGACGGGATGCTCGCGATGACGAGCGCGGGGTAGTTCGCGCGCGTGTCCGAACACTGGTAGATGCCGATTGCCTTGCCCGGCACGAGCCCGTGCGGCGTGACGGTGTCGACGGTGAGCGTCGTCGTCGCCTGCACGATGCTTGAGATGTCGATGTCGGCGACGTCGGCGAGCGTTTCGTCGTCGATGATCTCGACGCTCAGCTCCTGCCCGAGCGTGTTTTGCGACATCGACAGGCCGACGCTGACCTCAAGCGGGATCGCGAAGTCCTCTTTCGAGGTGACCGTCGTCTCAGTGCCTGCCGCCAGCGGGCTCTTGCTGATGACGAGGTACGACGAGCCGGCCGTGTTGCCGTCGAGAAAAACGAGGTCGTTGGCATCTCGCGTTTCGATCCACCGGCCATTGCTCGCCGAGTAGGTCTCGAACGCCTCGTTGAACTTGGAAATCGTCATGGCTGTTGCCTCACTGGAAAGCAGAAAAACAAACAGGGCGCGCATTGCTGCACGCCCTGAAAAACGGGCAGTCGATCAGGCGAACAGGCCCGGGATGCGACCGACCAGCACGTAGATGTCGGCGACGAGCTCGGTGTGCGCGCTGCCGAGCGTGTAGGTCAGGTTCGCCGAGTCGGTCGAGATGATGTGCTCTTTCTCGACCAGCGTGCCGACGTCGCCGGCCACGTTGGCACCCGCGAGGAAATCCTGCAGGAGCGCGCCGACGGTGCTGGAGGCGAGGAACGTTTCGTTGCCGCCGACGGTGAGCGACACGGTGCCCTTGATGAGGCCGAGCGTCGCCGTGCTCACGCCGTTGAGCAGGCCAGTCGCGTTGTCGTCCGGGGCGGTGCCATCGATGCCAACGCTGATGGTCTTGGTCGCGGCCGTGGCTTCGGCGGTGCGCACGTGCACGTACGCCTTCTTGATGATGTCGCCGCGCTTGAAGAGGCCGGACGGGATCGGGGTCTTTTCGCCGGTGGTCTTCACATCGACGGGCACGCAGACCCAGTAGTCGGGGGTTGCGAAGCCGTTGGTCTTGAGATTGCCGTAAGCGGGCATGGGAGCCTCCTGGGGTGTGCTCCCATTGTTGACGTCGGGCGCGCTCCAACGACAAAGCCCGCCGAGTGGCGGGCCCTTCGTCGAAGCTGGCGGACCTCAGCGGCCCTGCTTCTTGTCGGCTTGGCGGGCGATCTCGGCAGCCTTGCGCTGGGCGCTTTCGCTGTCGCGGGCCATCCCGTGCTTGACCATCTCGTTGGCCAACTTGTCGACGGCCTGCTTGCTCTTCTCGTAGCTGGGCTTCTCGCTCATGGGTGCGTCCTCCGTCTCACAGCATGCACGACGTGATCACGCCGACGCGGGAGCAGCCTTGCGCGACGCCTTCTCGACGGCGACCTCGGGCGCGCTGACACCGGCCTTCTCGGCGACGGCGACGACCTCGGTGGCGAGCTTGTTGAGCGACTCCTGCACCTGCTTCTTGCCCACGGCGGCACGACCGAGGCGCGCGGCGTTGTGCTCGTCGCTCGCGCGCTGCCATTCCTCGTCGGCGACGGCGAACGGCTGATCACGCTGGACGGCGCTATCGTAGACGAGCGGGATGCGCTTGCCCTCGACGACGACGATGCCGCCACGACCGTCGGGCACTTCGGCGCGCAGAGGGACGATGAAGGCATGGCCGTCGCTGTCCTGCTCACGGAGCGCGGCAAGCAAAGCCTGCCGCTGCACGTTGGCGGTCTTGCCGCGGTCGCCGCCGAAAGGGCCGTCGTCGAACATCTCCACTTCGCCGTCGACCTTGAGGTGGCGGAAGTAGTAGCGCACGCCTTGGCCGGCAGCGATGAGCGCGTCCTGCGCCTTTTGGAACTTCGTCTTCTGCATGGTTTTCCTCGACGCGCGCAAAGAGAAACGCGGCGCGCACCACGAAGGTACACGCCGCGCTCTCTGCATCAACCGGCCGTGTTTCAGGCGTCGGTACGGATGCGCACGCCGTGGGCGTCACGCACCTTGACCGGCGCGTACTCCAGAGCGACGACGGCGACGATGCCGCGATCCTCGGGCGAGTAGCGCAGGCGCACCTTGAGCCCGCCGTTGCGCACAATGCCGATGCCGCCGAGCTGACCGCCGTCGGGGGTGCCGATGCCGCGGGCGATGAGCGCGCCGTTCACGTTGTTGTTGGTGTCGCTCAGAGGACGCAGGCTGTGCGCGTACTTGTAGAGCGGGCGACCCATGAACGTCTCGACGAGACCGTTGGTCGGCAGGTTGCGGTTGTTGATGGTGCTCGCGTCGATCTGCGAGACCCACACGCCGCCGCCGAGACCACCGCCGCTGATGGCGATCGACCGGTGCAGCTCGTCGACCTGGTTGGGCGACAGCATCCACACGTTGTCGCCATGCAGACCTTCGAGCGTGTCGTAGGTGTAGATGGCGGTGAACGCGTCATCGACGCTGAAGTCGACACCGCTCGTGCCGGCGACGCTGGAGAACGTCGACAGGAGCGCGAGAATGTCGGCCTCCTTCTTCTCGATGCACATGCCGGCCATGCGCATGATCTCGGGCATGCAGGCGGCCATCTGTTGCTCGAAGGTGCCGCGGTTGAGCAGGTCGCTTGCGCCGCTCATGCCGGGGAACCGGACCTCGACGCTGCGGTCGGTGATCACGCTCTTGACCAGCGCACCCTCGACCGGCGTGCCCTGCACGGCCGACGCGTAGGTGAGCTCGGTGTTGGTGCTGATCGCGGTGCCTTCGGTGCCCGCCGTGGCCGCGCCGAGGTCGGCGTACACGGGGTATTGGCGGGTGCTGGTCGGCAGGCCAGCGATGTCGTCGTCGTTGCAGATCTGGCCCGCAACGATCATCGCGGTGTTGGCCGGGAGCACGCTGCGGCTCAGCGCATAGCTGAGCTTGTTGGTGGCCTGCGTGGTGGAGGTGGTCTCATTCGCCATGGTCGTTCACCTGTTGCGTCGTCGGCGACGGCGCGGAAATCAGAAGCCCAGAAACTTGCGGCCCACGTCAACGATAGACGGGGCCGGTCGCTGGAACAGCTTGTTGAACGCGGCGGGATCGCTCCGTTCGAGTTCGCGCAGCTGCTGCTCGCTTGCATTGTTGAGGTCGATCCCGGCCGCTGACTGCGTCGCTGGTGCAACGGTGCCAGAGGCGGGCGCGGGTGCTGCTGGCGTCGGCGCTGGCGTCACCGGTGCGGCCACCATGGGCAGCACCTCGACGAGAAACGCCTTCTTCGCTTCCACGGTGGGGAGCGCGTCGAAGATGGGCTTGAGGTTCGCGGGCAACGAAGCGGCCTTCTCGGCGACCTTCTTCGATGCCTGCTCACGCCACGAACGCTGTGCGAGTGCATCGGGTTCGAGCGCTGCTTTCTCGTCGGCGAGGGCTTTGGCTGCAGCGAGTGCTTCAGCCTTCTGCTCGTCGGCGATGCGCAGTGCTTCTTTCAGGTCACCGGCTTTGCGAGCCTCATCGGCACGAGCATCGCGCTCCGCCTTGGTCTCGTTGCGGCGACGTGCGGCCTCGTCCTTGAGCGTCTTGATGGCCTCATCCTGCTGGGCGATCGTGGCGCGCAATGCGGCGAGGTCTGCGACGACGGTGTCGTTGACGGCCGCGGCGGGTGCCGGGGCTGCAACAGGCGCGGTCGCCGTGGTGGTCGTGGTGGCCTGAGTCGTGTTCTGCGAGGCGTTCGGGTCCATGCCCATCTCCTGGTATCGCGCGAGCACTTGCGCGCGCATGGCCAGCGTAGACGGGCGACCACGGGGCTACGGCTTGGGCAGCTTGACCCAGCGGCCCTTTGAATCGCGGGTACGACCGTCGACGCGCTTCACCGGGCCCGCCGTCTCGGTTGTTGCCGACTCGACCAGCGCCTCGTTGACGCTGTCGATGCCTCTGGGCGAGATGCCGAACCACGGCCGGAGCTTCTGCAGGTAGGCGGCGATGTTGTTGCGATTGTCACCGCTGCCGATGCTGAATGTGACCTCGACGAGCGTGGGCGTGCCGTCTTTGCTGCGTTCCAGCACCTGTCGCTCGGACTCGCGCATCTGCGACAGCATCAGGCCCTTGCGTCGGTGGTCGACCTTGGTGTCCTCGTTGGCCCGTCGCAGCTGCGCGAGGTAGCTGTCCGAGTAGTCGGCCATCTTCTCGTCGTTGAGCCCGATCCCATCCTCCATGCGGGAGAGGATGTCGCCCAGCACCGTCGTGGTGATGACGTCGCAGGCGGCGTCGGCGTCGAACTGAATCGGCTCGAACTTCTTCGTCATCGCCATGGTCAGCCCTCGTTGATCGTGAAACCGCGGCGGTTGGCCTCTTTGCGCGTGATGGGCGCCCATGCATGACGACAGCGGAATCCTCCGCAGCTCTGGATGACAGGAAGCGGGGTGCCGTTGCTCATCTGCTGGACCGCCTCGACGGTGTGCACCTTCACGCCCGTCAAGATCTTGCGGCAGAACGGGCGCGTCTTGCGATCAAGCGGCCCGACGTAACGCAGCAGGAAAAGGTCGGGCTTCACCATGTTGGCGCGCTCGACGGACTCGGCGACGACAGCCCGCCCCGACGAGATCACGGCCGTTTCGACGGTGGCCTCGGCGCGCTTGAAGGTCGTGTTGATCTTGGTCTGCACGTCGATGATGAGGTCGTCGAGCGGTGCGCCTGTCGTCGTGCCCACGAGGATGGCCCGCCGCACCTCGTCGACCGCGACGCCGAATGTGAGCGCCACCTGCTGCATGCGCCCGGTCAAGATCTGCTGCACGGTCTGGTCGAAGTCGGGCAGGAACGCGGGATCGAAGATGGGGTCTGTCGCGCGCAGGAATGCCCGCAGGATCGACGCGGCATCCTCGGCTGCAGTGGCGGCGCGGCGTTCGGCGATCGTGACCACAGCGCGCGATCCGAGGTCTTCCAGCGTGGCCAGCGCCTGTGTGCGGATCGTGGTGAGGTTCCGCAGCTCGGCACGCGCCGCGATGTTCCCGTCACCGTCGACCACGATCTTGGCCAGCACCCGCTTGATGTCGCGGTTGATGACCTTGCGCAGCTTCTCGATGTCGGCAATCGCCGCATCAGCTGCACTCTCGGTGACCATCAGGATCTCGGTCGCGATGGACATCAGACGAGCTCGTCGTCAGCGTTGGCGTCGTTGCTGGTGCCATTCCGGTCGTTGAGCATGCTGTCTCCGTCGTTGCTGCGCTCGCTGGGTGCATCACTGCCCATCAGCGCCGTCGACATCAACGCCTGCTTCTCCTTCGCGATGCGCCCGATCTCCGCCTGCGCCTCTTCGATCGTCGCGTAGTAGCCGGCTTCGACTGCGGCACGGGCCTTGTTGATCCAGCCCTGATCGACGGCCTCAGCGAGCCGCGTCTGGCGCTCCTCACGTGACTCGAAGTCGGGCGGGTCGGGGTAGTCGACGGAGACGCGATCGTGGGCTGCAGCGATGCGGGTCGCGCGGAAGTAGTCGTGGATCTCGATCATCGTCGGCAGCAGCTCCTCTTCCTCGAAGGGCCGCATGCGCATCTTGTCTTCGCGGCGTGCCTTCTCGGCGGGCAGCGACTTGATCTTGAGCGCCACGCCACTCTCGGCGCCGTCGTTGCCGGTGAACGAGCCCGGCCGCTGGCGTTCGGTCAATGCCAGGTTCTCCAGCATCGCCGCGTTCGTCGCGCGGATGCCTGCGAGGTCGCTCGTCTGCGTGATGGACTCGATCGCCTCGCTCGGGTCGATCGTCGTCATCGTGCCAGGACCGAGAACGATCGTGGCCGTCGTCGGGCGCGCGCTCTTGCGAACCAGCACGGGGGCCGCGGTCATGTCGACCGTCAGCAGCTCGCTCGCGATCGACGTGTTGATGCTGTTGGCCACGTCCTTCACGGCACCGCCACCGATGGCAAACGGCGACGCATTCGGGTCGCGCTTGTGGGCCACGACGAAGGGCAAGCGGGTGAACGGGTACGGCGACCACACCGGCGTCACGCGCACGCTCTCATCGACGCGGCCCCACGAGCGTGCCTTGCGGGTGATGACGACGAGGTCGGCCTGCCACGGCCCGTAGGCGATGATGTTGCCATTCGTGTCCAGCGTCGTCGATCGGCGCCAGTCCATGTAGCTCGTGTCGCCGCTCTCACTGGCCTGCCCGGTGCGCCACAGCAGCCGCGTGCACGCCTGCAGGTTCGTCGGTGCTGCAGGGTTGACGATCGGGAAGAGGTCGGTGGGCCACACGATGGCGGCGCGCGTCTTCGCTGGCTTGCCCGACACCATCGCGCCGACGCTGTCGCTGTAGACGTAGAGCACCGCGGACTTGGCGACGTAGCGCACGCGGTCGAACTCAGGCATCACGCTTTCCAGCTGCGCCTCGTCGATCATCTGCTGAAAGTCTATGGCGGCCTGCTGGTCCTCGTCGACGGCTTGCCCATTGCGCATCAGCTGTCGCGTCGTTGGCGTGTCGTAGATCGTCGAGCCCTTGAACGCGACGAGCGACACCCACTCGAACGGCACCAGTGGCATTCGCGATCCCGTCGACCGGTAGCGCTCCTGCACGGCCTGCTTCAACAGCGCCTGCACGTGCCCCTCGTACTGCAGGCGCGTCTCCTCCAGATCGCGCACCCAGGACACCGGCCGTCGTTGTGCGGCCTCGTCGAGCAGTTTGTTGAGCTCGGTCGCGCTCGTGATGGGCGCGGCTTCGCGGACGAGGGCGATGGGGTCGGTGGTGTCGGCCATGGCCAACAGTAGGCCGCATCAGCCCAGATATGAGTGCTCGTGCATGGTGTGGTTGCCCTTCGGCAGCGACGCACGCCACTGCGGATGGCCCCACACGAGGTAACCCAGCGCGTCGACGGGCCCCGACATATCGAGCGCGCCTTTGCCTTTGGCTGGCAGACGGTCAGGCCCCCACGGCTGGCCTTCAAGCGACTTGGTCAGTTCCTTGGCCTTGGCGGTGTCGACCATCAGCGTCGGCGTGTCGCTCTTGATGATCGTCGTCATCTCGGTGAATGCGCCGCGCAGTTTGGCCTCGACGCTGTGCACGCGGTCCTTGATCGGCGGGTTGGCGGGCGCGCACCGGACGTCGAACCCTGCCGCGCGCAAGATCTGGATGTCGGACTCGTTGGCGCTCGTCGTGCGGTTCTTGCCGGCCGCGTCGGTGTACACGATCACGTCGCGCACGATGTCGGAGACGGCGCGGAAGGGGTCGACGGCGTGCACCATGTCGCGCAGCCTGTCGGTGAGCGCCTCGACCTGCCGATAGGTGTTCGTGTTCATGCCGATCACCTCGTCGACGATGTTGAGCACGTCGCCGCGCACGATGCCGATGACCCACGACATTTTGTCGACGTTGAAGTCGCAGCCCACGACGATTTGCATGCTGCGCTGGTAGTCGAGGCGCTCGTGATGAAGCGCGCGATCGAAGGCCTTGTAGACGCGGCCCGCTTTGAGGTTCACGAACTTGCCGTTGAGGTAGGCCTCGATCTCCTGCTCGCTCAACGTCTCGCGCAACTTCTGGATGTAGCGCTCGGTCTGGTACGGGTTGTCCTGGGTGCGGGCCCGGTAGACGCGCATCCCCTTTGGCGGGTTGCCCTCGCAGAGGTCGTAGAACCAGTTCAGATCCTCGGGTGTGCCCGACAACGCGATCTGCTGCAGCTTGGCGGCTGGGTGGCGAACACGCTGCACGACGCGCTTGAAGATGGCCGGCGACATCAAACCCGGCTCGTCGATGCACGCGGCGCCACTCTCGAACGCAACGATGCGCTCGGGGTTGTCACCGCTGCGCATCCAGATGTCGAAGGCGTCGTGACGGCCAACGCCCACCGTCAGCCGCTTTTTCGATGCATGCCACCTCGACGCGATGCCCGTGCGCCGCAACAGCGTCTCGAACATCGGCAACGTGGCGTCTTCGATCAGCGAGTACGTCGGCGCGACAAACAGAAACGACGCGGGCGCGTTCATCGATCCGACGAGCAGCGCGTTCATGCCGGCAGCCGCGCTCTTGCCGCTGCCCATGCCGCCGACGAGGGCCTTGAAGGGCGAACGCTGGTCGAGAACGAAGTCGGCTTGCCCACCCGGCACAAGCGGCAGCGCTCTCTCGATCTCGTCCAGCGTTGTCATTGCGTCGTCACCCTCGCGAAGTCCGTCGACCACGACAGCATGTCACGGGTGAACACGGGCTCGGTCGGTGCGCGGGCCTTCTGGTAGAGCACCATCGCGCGTGATGATGCCCCTCGACGCTGCTCCGACTCCAACCAGCGGCCGACGGTGCCGGCGACGAACGCGTGCCCCATCACCGTGTAGTGCTGGTTCGTCGCGGTATGCATCCACGTCGAGCCCACCGGTGCAGCACGTGCGGCGTCGTCGATGATGGCGCCGATGTTCAACAGGCTGGGCTTGTTCGCGCGGCTCATTCTTCGCCCTCGTCGCCGTCGTTGTAGGCGCGCACACGCTGGCGCCAGTAGGGTTCGTCGACGATCAACCCCGTGTGCAACATCCAGTTCACGATGCCCTCTTTGGGTGTCTCGACGCTGTCCTTGACGCCCTTGCGCGTGAACAGCGGTTGATTCGTTTGCGCGTGGATCTTGTAGATCACCGCCGCTTCCGTCGTACCCCTCGACGACGCCCACACCTCGAATGCATGCGCGCGCCATGTGCGATCGTGGCGAACGATGGTGGCCATGCACGTCGCGCAGTAGCGGGGTTTCGCGACACCGGTGACGACGGGGTGCGGGCAGTGCTGGCAGGTCTGCCACTTGTCGCCTTTGAAGATCGCGCTGTAGACCAGTCGCATCTTCAACGGCCGCGACGTCACCAGCCGACGAGCAAGGCCCAGCCGTTCAAGCTCGCCGAGAATGCGCCGTGTGCTGCTCGCGTCGGTGACGCCGAGTGCATCACGCAACGCGGTGAGCTCGACGCAACCGGTGTCATCGGCGAGGTGCAACGCCCACGCAACCGCAGCAGCAGCACCGCGGCTGATGGACCGAGGCAGTTTGAGCGACGTCGCGGGCCCGTCGATGCTCGACCACTGCGCCACGATCGACCGGTACGCCTCGATCGTCTCAGTGCGCTGGATGTCGTTTGGCGATGCGGTGCGCGGCGTGCTCATCGTTTCCTCCAGCGCACGATGCCCTTGTCGTCGACGTAGATCTGCACATCGGCGCGAACGACGGGCCAGTCGAGTGAGCCGTAGTGGTCGCGGCGTCTCTTGCGGCGCCTGCGGATCGATGTCGACAGCGCAACCGCAAGCAGGCCGACCAGCAGCACGATGACGACGACGGTGGCGACGTTCATGGCTTTGCACCTTTCGTGATGATGACGGCGCCCTTGTCGTACCGCACCTTCACCCAACCCCAGGACTTCCACACCGGCACCGTCACGCACGGCGTGGATCGATGGCGCTTCGGCGTGGTCTTCAGCGTGCGCTCGCCCTTGAGACTGATGGGCGTGACACCGCGGCGACGCTCGATCCCGTGCAGTGCGGCCAACCGTTTGACGCGCATGTGCCCGCAGCCCAGCTCGTTGCAGATGCTCTCGACAAGGTCGCCACGTTGCAGGCGGACCACGATCTGCTCGTCAGTGCCCGACCGTTCCATGGCTGCCTCCCATGCTCGTCGGAGCGCGCGTGTACTCGCCATGGAAGACCTTGCGATGCTGCACGGTCCCGTCGCAGATGGGCATGCCGACGAGGTCGATCGCAGCGAGGTTGCCAGCGAGGTTGCCCACACCGATGAGCGTGCGATCGAACCACACTTGGTGCTCAAACGGTGTCGCGTGCATGGGCCGCTCGCTGCACATTTGGAGCGCGCTTTCGATGTCGGCAGATGCATCGCTGCGAGTCGTGTCGCCGACGCGAAACAGGCTCACACGACGGCAACGGGTGGCGCTGATGAGTGCACAGTCGCCAGCGTCGTGCTTGGCGCGTTCATCGGCGCCGACGTAGGGCGCGTGCAGCACGTCGTCGACGGCGGGGGCCTCGTCGTACAGGCGCAGTGCTTCGCGTGTGATGTCGCGGAAGTGCGGTTCCGCCATCGGGTGGTCACGCAGCGCGCGCCAGTGATCAAGGTGAATGTCGCGGCTCGTGACGATGTACTGCATCCACGAGAACGGCTGCAGCAGGCGGTTGCAGTCCTGTTTGTGCAGACCGAGCAGCTGAAGGTTGCAGGCGTGTGCGACGGCGTTGTCGGCAGCCTCCAGCCACCACTTGCGGGCAGCGGCGGCCACTTCATCGCTCGCGTGCGTGTGGCCCTGCATGCCTGGCTGATTGAGCGTCCAGTGCCAGCGCACGAACGGATCGCGCACGATGTCGTCGATCATCGACTTGGTGGTGCGCGCTCGAAACGACGCCGCCGACTTCGACTGCTGGCGATGCGTGCGAAACTCGCCGTCGAGGAACGCGGGCAGCTTGATGACCCACGTGGCGAAGACTGCGCCGTTGGGCAGCCGGGTTTTTGCGATGAGCTGAACGAGGTTTGGCGGCATTTGCATGGCCCAACCGTGACCGTGCGCGATTGCGCGGTCAAGCCTGCGTCGCGCTTGCGAAAGCCGGCCGAGCGGTGAAGGCTCGCGGCATGACACACACGCCAAACCGAGCAGTCTTGAACGATGACGAGATCCGCACCCTCTGCGACGATGACGCGGGCGGGTCCACCATGATCTACCCTTTCGAGCAGGCGCAGGTCCGTCACCACACACGCGGCATGCAGGAGCCCGCGCGCCCATGGGATTCAGGCGTGAACGGTGCCCTCGAAAAGGTGATCAGCTACGGCACCTCGTCGTTTGGCTACGACGCGCGGCTGGGCAGCGAGGTGAAGGTGTTCACCGAGCAGACCGACGGCGATGACCTCGACATCGATCCATCCGACATGACGCGCATGGTGCTGTCGACGTCGCTGGACATTCATGCACACCCTCGTGATCCACGCAGCGGTCGTGCCTTCGTTCGCCTGCCACCTCGCGCATCTGCCCTCGCGCACACCGTCGAGCGCTTCAAGATCCCGCGCGACGTGATCGCCATCTGCCTCGGCAAGAGCACGTACGCCAGGGCAGGCGTCATCGTGAACGTGACCCCGCTTGAGCCCGGCTGGGAAGGCGTCGTCACGCTGGAGATCGTCAACACGACACCGCGGCCCGTGCGCTTGTGGGTCGGTGAAGGCATCTGCCAGTTCGTGTTCCTGACGGGCAACCCGCCGTCGACGAGCTACGCCGACCGCGCGGGCAAGTACATGAACCAGCAGGGCATCACCCTGCCGAGGGCCTGACGATGCGCGTGCTTGTCTGCGGCGGTCGTGCGTTCGACGATCGAGACGCTGTGTTCCGCACCCTCGACGAGATCAACGCGGCCGATCGCATCACGTTGCTCATCAACGGCGGTGCGCCCGGCGCTGATGACCTGTCATCGAGATGGGCGCGCACTCGAAGCGTCGCCGTGCACATCGAGCCTGCCGACTGGAAGAAGCACGGGCGAGCAGCTGGGCCGATTCGCAACCGGCGCATGCTTGACGAGCAACACCCCGATCTCGTCGTCGCCTTCCCCGGTGGCGCCGGCACCAACAACATGATCGCGCTCGCCCTGAAGGCTGGCGTTTCGGTCAAGAGGGTCTGACCATGACGACGACGACGTTTCTGCTTCTCTGCCTCGGCTGCACGATCGGGTCATGCATCGGCAACCTGATCGCCAACCGCTACCTGAAACCCTGACCACGACGAGGACAACATGAAGAAGATGCCCTGTGTTTTTGTTCGACAGTTCGGCCTTCAAGACGCTGCACGTGGCCGCGATGCCGTCATCACCCGCGAGGTCACGCCCGCTGCACAATGGGTGATCGACGGCGAGGGGCAAGCGTTCATCAAGCGCGACGGCACCGCGTGCGCTGTCATCGGTGGCGTGTTGCACAAGCGCTACGACGCCAAGCGCGGGAAGGCTGCACCCGCGAACGCGATCCCGTGCGACGTGCCTGACGAGGTGACGGGCCATCATCCGTACTGGGTGCCCGTCGACGCCAACAACCCCGCCGACAAGTGGCACGTCGAAGCGTGGGCGCGTGTGTCCGCAGCACTTGACGATGGCACCTACGAGCTGTGCGGCCCGCACTTCAACGCGAACCCCGAGGGCTACGTGGCCGACTTCTTCGTGAGCCACGACAGCGAGCCGGAAGACGACGTGCCGCGCGACTTCGATGGACTGCGCGCGTTCATGGAGCAGTGGCCGCACGAGGGGATCGTGTTCCATCACCCCGACGGTCGCATGGCGAAGATCAGGCGCGTCGACTTCGGTCTTCCGCGCATCAAGAACGCTTGACGACTCCGATCGCCCGCGCACATGCTGGCGGTGCGATTGGCAAGTCGCGACATCGGGAGGGGCCTCGCATGGTGCGGGGCCTTTCTTTTTTTGCCCAGATCTTCCGGCTTTTCCCGCCTGCTGCGTTCTTCATCCATGCGCACCCTTTCCGCCCTCGCTGCCTGCCCGTGCGGTCACACCTGGACCGCCATTGTCGAGTACGCCGACGACGATGCAGTCAGGCTGTCGGGCTTCGAGTGCTCGCAGTGCAGCCAGATGACGGGAACGATCACCAGCACGCCGACAACGTGGGCCAGCATCGACGAAGCAGTCGCCGCGCTGTCTCCACCCACCGCCAAGGTGCTGCACTTCCCGTCGACGAAAAGCAAAGCGCCGACCTGATGGCCGGCGCTTACCCGTCTTCGCTGTTGAGTGGCACCCGACGACGGGCGGTGTCGACGTCGTAGGCGATCGATCAGCGGACCGCAACACACGAGCCCGACAGGTTCACGGCGGCGTGCTCGACCTCGATCGGTGGGTGCGGCAGGCTGTGAAAGTCCGCCTCGACCTTGTCGATGATGCGCGCGATCTCGTCGTCGAGGTGGCGCGTTGCCTCTCGCAGACGTCGATCGGCAACCTCCTGCTGCGCGTGCAGGTAGGTGCCCAGCTCGCGTACGATCATGTCGACCATGCTGTGCGCCACCCATGCAAGCAGCGGCAAGAACCCCCACACGGCCGGCCCGACGTCGAGAACCATCACGGCTGCCAGCGCACTGCCGACAGCAGCACCGATGGCTGACCCCAGAAAGACACCGCGGTTCTCGGACACGGCCACCTCGCAAAAAGAAGCGCGCCCCCTGCTGCACCATGCAACCGGTAGGCGCGCGACCCCGTCAACCGTCAGTGGAAAAGACCACCGTCGATGCCCAACGCTGCCACGACCTCACTCGGCGGGCAACATCTCGCTCTTCGCCTCGCGTGCAGCCACCTCGGCACGAACGCGAGCCACCTCGTCAGCGGTCATCACGCGGAACATCGGCGTCGCTGGAACATCGCTCGTGCTCTCGGCATCGACCGCGACAGGCTCGACGATCTCGGCAGGCACACCGCGCGACGTTCGCTCAACGCCCACCAGGTCACGCATCGCGCTGGCCGACTTGGTCACGAGGGATAGCAGTTGCGGCGTCGACATCGCCTTGAGGTCTTCGGGTAGCGGACCCTTCAACCGTTCAGCGAGCTCGATCAACGGCGCCGACAGCGCGTCGAGGGCATTGTTCGCCATCGTCGCGTGCCGGCGCACCATGTCCCGTCGAGCCTTCGCCGCCTCACGCTGGGCAACCTGATCGAGGTGCCGATCGTAGGCCCGTGCTCGATCCCACCAGCTGTACTTCTTCGCCCACTCGCTGACACACGCGCGATTGCCGCGGTGAACGGCCGTAGCAACGTCGGCGATGGTGCGCCCGACTCCAGCATCGCGGAACAACACAAAAGCCGCCCACGGCCGTTCTGTTTCGTTTGGCAGCCGGTCCCAGATGTTTTCCGTCATGCTCTCAGCCTACCCATCCAGTGCGGGCCTACCGCGGCTATGCCTGTCGTCTACGGCTTTTCAGGCACCGACCACAGCAACCCCGACGGCCATTCGAACGAAATCACCGAGGCCAGCCATGTTGTCTTCGTTCATCCCTCACCGCCTTCCACATCGTAGTGGGCGGTGTCGTGCTTGGGGATGTCCTTGAACTCCGCACGCGGAATCCAGATGCCCTCTTGCTCTTCGCGGTCGCCGAGGAACTGGTGCAGCGCCTTGATGTGGGCGAGGTGTGAGGCCTCGCGTTTGACGTAGCACTGGGCTTGGTGCCGCTGGTCCTCGATACTGGCTGCGCACTGCGCCTCCAGCTCCGCAATCCGCTTGAGGTGTGCTTCTTCGCAACGCGCGAGGAAGCGCTTGAACGACTCTTCGACGTGCGAGTTACCCAGCGCGCCCCTGTCGCAGTTCGCGATGATGGTGGATGCGTTCGCATTGAAGCGGCCAACGACCTTTTCCAGCTCCGCAATCCGCGCGCGTGCAGCGTCGAGGTCGGCACGCAGCTCGGCGTTGAGCTTCTCTGCTCCTTCCATATCCCTCATGAACGACGCGCGCAGCGTCGCATCGTGGGCGCGGCACTGCTCCATGATGATCTCAGCATCAGCCCGCGCAGCCGCCTCATTGGCGCGCCAGTAGGCCGTTGCCTTGTGCTCACGCTCGGCGAGGAGGCGGGCGATGTGCTCGACGGTGATGTCGCCGTAGTGGTCCTCGTAACAGTCGGCCGCCGCCTGCTTCTGCTCTTCGGTCGGTTCGATGGTGTCGGTCATTCCTGCTCCTCGGTGTCGTGCCAAACGATGACGGTGCCATGCTTGCTGTTCGGGTCGTCATGCCCGTGGATCTTCCACATCTCGTCGAACGAACCCCACACACTGGTGGAACGTGATGCCGTCAGCCAGCGCAACACACACGTGCCATCGGTGAAGACACAGCCCTCGTACTGCGGCATGTCGGGTGCGTTGACTTGGTCGGCGTTATGCGTCTCGGACAAGTCACCACGGCGGTAGACAGTGAAGCGTTTCATTTCATCCCTCGTTTCTTGCGTGCGTTGGCGACGTGGTCGATATGGTGTTGCTGAATGGGCCACTTGTCGGCGTCGGTCCAGCAGCCCACGTTGCGATCTCGGTCTGAGGCGTTTGCGATCCAGACCATGCCTCCAACGATGTACGTCACCACCTCCGCATCACCCGTCTCCACCTCGTCCACCTCGACGGGCTCAGGGGTCGGGAGTGGCAGGTAGCGCGGGACGCAGTGCGGGCATGCGCGAAACTCGCCGTCATCATCATGGTCGCGGCCGTCGAAGGCACACCACCAGCCCACCGGGCGCGAGTAGTCGATCGGGTCGTTCATGCTGGCCTCCGTGGATCGGTGGGGATGACACGCATGGCGCGTGTTCGTTTCAGGGATGCGATGCGATCTTTGAGCCTGTCGTGCTTATCCCTCCAGTCGCGCGCCTTGCGCTCTGCCAAGCGCGTGTAGCCCTGCTCGCGCTCGATTTCCCGCTGTGCCGCGGCAACCACCCCAGCCGGCCAGTGGTCCCGCAACACGCCGTCGGAAAGCGCCACCTGCAGCGAGCTCGTGTCGTGCCGCAGCGCCTTGACCATGCGGTTGGCGAGGTCGAGCAACTTCTGCGTGCGCGGGTCGGGCGGGTCCATCCAAGCCGCTTGGTCCGCGTGCAGCTGGTCGTAGAGCTCACGCGCGAACGCCTCGACGTCTTTGGGCAGCACCCACCCAGGCGGAAAACGGAACGTGATCGACGCGGTCGCTCGATGCGGCGCACTCAAGCGCCCGTAGACCTCGGTGTAGCTGCGGCCCGTGGTTCTGCCGCTGGCTTCGAGCGCCGCGGCAAGGCCGGCGATGGCAAGTTGAGCATCGTTCATTCGGCACCCTCCAGCGCCTTGAGGATGGCGGATGCGATCGCGATGGCTTGGTCATCAGTGATCGCCTTGCTCGCCAGATCGCGGACCACTGCACGAGCCCGCAACACACATGCCTGCCGAGTGATCTGGTCCTTGAGTTCTGGCGTCATCGGGCAAGCGGTCAGGCCCATCGTGTAGCGAGGTGATGGGCGTTCCCTGCCCTGCCGATCGAACGTGTACTTGTGCCCGTTCCGAACCGCGGTCACGCGCTTGGGTGTCACCTTGGTCACGGTGACCTGACGGAGCACGTCAGGGGCTAGGCCGACGCGGCGCTCAAGCATGCACAGCTTGTCGCCGACCTTCGTCTCTTCAAGGATGTCGGTCATCAGTGTCTTTCTGCGGGAGCGACCCGCGTTTGCTTTCCGTGCCAGACCCACCCAGCCGGCCCACACTGCCCGATCTCGGGATCGCGTGGGTGCCGGGTGCCGTCTGACCATGTCGGCCGTCACAGGCGATCCTGCTCCGACCGTGTTCCGCACTTGCGCAACGATCCACATCTGTGCACATCATTCAACAAGAGTCAACAGGAGAACACATGAACCGCCAGATCGTCGCCCTCGCCCTCTTCGCCCTCTTCGCCCTCGCCACCGCCTGCAGCGAGCCCACGCCCGAGGAACCTGCGCCACCTGATGCCAGCGATCCCACGGCCCTCGGTGCCTGCCAGATCACTTGCTCGCCGGTGCAGTACGCCGACTGGGTCGACGGCGAGAAGGCGACCGTGTCCACCACGTGGGGCTTGCCCGACAGCACCTGCACCGATCCCGCTGAAGGGTTCCTGTCGAGCTGCACCGAGATCCAGCGCGTCACCTGCGCCGAGTGTGCAGCCCTGGCGCGCACCAGCGAATGCGTCGGCGAGGTCTACGCGCTGGACCCGTTCGACCGGGTGACGGGGGATGCCAAGCGGTTCGCCAAGGCGCGCTTCAATCCGATGGACGGGCTCGAT
>JAOTJB010078091.1:0-18385 GCA_027123815.1 Erythroxylum minutifolium | reverse complement strand
CATTGAGCAATACCTTTCTCCTTCTTTACTTTCCTCACCTTACAAAGCTTTCATTACCTCTCTTACTCATATACAACGACCAACCACTTATTATGAAGCTATTAAACATGACCACTGGAAGAAGGCTATGCTTGACGAACTTCAAGCTCTTGAAGACAATAGCACTTGGGAGGTGGTTTCTCTTCCACCAGGTCAACACATAGTGGGTTGCAAATGGGTGTTCAAGACCAAGCTCAATGCAGATGGTTCAGTTGAAAGGTACATAGCCCGACTAGTTGCCAAGGAATACAGTTAGATAGCTGGATTTGATTATGAGGACACATTCAGCCCTATTGTCAAACAAACAATAGTTAGGGTCTTCTTTGCTCTAGTAGCCAAGCTGAATTGGCCTCTCCACCAGTTGGACATAAACAATGCCTTTCTTAATGGAGACTTACATGACGAAGTTTTTATGGAGATGCCATTGGGTTATAAGTTGGAAGGGGGGAAACTTCATGACGGAACTGTTGCTTGTAGACTCAAAAAGTCCCTGTATGGACTCAAGCAAGCTTCCAAGTAGTGGAACACCAAGTTTACATAGGCTTTGATAGAGATTGGTTTTGTCCAATCAAGGTATGACTACTCTTTGTTTACTTATATGGATGGGGGGGTTTTCACAGCGTTAGTAGTGTATGTAGATGACATTTTGATAGGGAGCACTTCAGATGTTGGTGTTCTTTTTATCACCAAGTCACTAGAACAGAGATTCAAACTTAAGAATTTGCGTGCACCAAGATACTTCTTAGGAGTTCAGGTTGCAAAATCTTCACAAGGGATATTTTTATCACAAAGAAAATACACCTTGGATCTTATCACTGAATTTGGAGTACTTGGATCAAAACCAAGTCCTATTCCTATAGAAATCAATCACAAATTGAGGCAATAAAAAGAAGAAGTTCTTGAAGATGCTACCATCTATAGGAAATTGGTTGGGAAACTGATTTACTTGACTTTCACTAGACCTGACTGGTGCTATGCAGTCCATGTTTTGTCACAATTCATGGATAAACCAGGTAAGAGCCATATGAAGGCAGCCTTGAAGGTTTTGAAGTATTTGAAAGGCTCTCCAGGGCAAGGTGTTCCTTTTGGCAAACAAGAAGACGTGAGTTTGAAGTGCTATGTAGACAGTGACTGGGGAAGTTGCCCAGACACTAGAAGATCAGTTTCTGGGCATTATGTGGCTGTTGGAAACACCATGCTGGAAATCAAAGAAACAATCTGTGGTAGCAAGAAGTTCAACAGAGGCTGAATATAAAGCTATGGCTATGGCTTTGTGTGAGCTACTATGGGTAAAAAATTTGCTTGAAGACTTTGGTTTTCCAGTAAACAAGAAGATATATATGTTCTGTTAAAACAAGTCATGTATACAGCTTTGCAAGAATCCCATTTTTCATGAAAGAACAAAACATGTTGAGATGGACATTCACTTCATCCAAGAAAAGGTAGCAAAAGGTTCAATTGAAGTTCATCACACCCCTACTGAACAACAGGTGGCAGATATTTAGACCAAAGCTTTATGGAGAAGACAATTTGATTTTCTTAAGTCCAAGATGAGCATCCTTGACATCCATGCTCATCTTGAGGGGGGGTGTTAAATCCTCACTGCTGATTATATTTTGTAACTTAGTTAGATTGGTTCTTTAGATTAGTTGACTTTCTCTCCCTTAATTGTATATAAGTTGTACTTGTAAAAACTTTTTTGAGTGAGTGAATGTAGTTTCATTTTTCTCCACATTCAGTTTCTATCATTCTTCTTTCCCTCTTCTCTCTATCGTGTTTCTTCACAGTAGTTTAATTACACTTCCCTGAATTACATTCTGGAGTATAACCTCTTTTCTATCAATACATATGTTTCAACTAGTCCTTCAACAATGAAATAAAACAGGATGGAGAAAAAAATTGATGAGAATTTTGATTGAGGTGAAGTCATCACTGTCATGAAGAGAGATGCATAAATACCTAAGATCGTTTACTTGGCATGCGTTGGCTTCATGGTATAAATTCAATGACATAATCCATCGACCATTGATTCGTTTACAAGTAAAATTCCAGAAATATCAACAGGAAGAGGACAGACATTAAAATTCCATTTCAAATGTGGGTCTCCATTTGTAATTTTCTGAGGAAACAATAAACGTGAGGATCCAGTTACCATTTTAGAATCTGATATAACGTGAAAATCCAATTACAGATGTGGGAAATGCAAATCAAGTTACAACCAGGGATCACGCAGTGACAAAGTAAAACAATTCTTTTAACCATCTTAATTAGAAACAATCTGAAATAGTTACTCCCACATTACAACGAGCGGCTAAAATGATGAGCAAGAAAGCAAGTAGAAGAACAAAATTACAAGAAATGATAAAACAAAATTCCCAAGTAGTTTAGAGTACCTCATCTTCATTTCCTTTGTCAGCTGCAATAACTGTCTTATCTGAAGATTTTTTCCTCCAAAGCCATGTCTTGTGCTCCATTATTCCACTGAAACTCCACCTTCCAATAATAACAGTAACAGCTCTTCACTTCACCAAAGATCTGCATGCAGATGAAAATCACAACTAATACAGATCATCTCATATCCAGCAGAGCAAAACCCAGAAGGAATTTCCCATGAGCAGCATGAAAAATACAACACCTTTAAGTCACTAACGAGCAAGCTCCCATTGTTCAACGATCACCAGCCCTCAAAACAAGCTTAATTATCCATAATCCATTGACAGAGAACCAGCAAAGGCAAATGCAAGTCAGAAGTAAACATGATCATCAGTTGTAATGTGAAATGCCACGATCCTGTCTCCACCAAAGAAACCAGAAAATAGATAAACCACAGCTCAGTTCACAGGTAAGAAAAAAGAGAGCAGAAAAAAAACAATAATTAGAAAAAAGGTAAAACAATAGATACATATAATGTAAAACCAGTAAAGAAAAAAGGGTCTAGAATACGTGTATCGTAATGATTGGGGTCGATATTTACGGTCGCAAGTTCGTTCTGAGCTAAATTTGCTAAGTGTCGGTCTCAAGCTGACCAGGAAGATGGTCCAGGCGTGGTTATGGAATGGTTAAAAGGGTGAAACCGGAAGAGAAAATAGTGAGGGGTTTTTTGTCGTTTAGTTGCGGGGCTTTCGGGTTTGGTCTTACGTTACGTTGTTCGCTTTTGCTTTGATCGGACGTGCCGAAAGAGCGCGTGTCATTGTCTTATTTTTACTTCATTGTGCTGTGTCTTAAAGCCAATTTTTTTGTCAATTTGTTGGTGGTGTGTTAATTAGTGATAATGTTTATTTATTTCTAACAATGTTTTCTTATGTTGGGTATAAATTAATTACCATTTAGAGAGAAAGGCAGCGAACTAAGCCCCCTACTAAGCAGTGTCAATGAACATATGTTGCCTTATCAGTAAAAAAGGTTAAAAATCTTTTAGTAGGGTCTTTACATTTGTTACTATAGTTTACCGTAAGATCATTATATAATATTTAAGTTAAATTATTAAGAGACAACCAAGTCTATATAAGTCCTGTATCAATGCAATACAAATTAAGTTGATTAAAATTGTACCACAGTATATATATTCTTTAACGTGAAAGATACATACACCTTATGCGGTTTAAGAAATCTCATAAAAAAACTCCCTAATCTTTAAAATTCTTGAAAAAGTTCATTCTAATTTTCAGTTTTTTTAAAAAAATTCTTTTAGACTTCGAAAAAAATATAATGATAAAACATATGTAATAAAAATATTAGATAATGATTAATTAAATGTTATTTATATTACAATTCAACCAAGCTCTTAAACTCTAACCGAAGTAATTAAATATGACATAAACTAATAATTTATTATAATTATCTTAAATTATTAATTTAAATAAATTTTAATTCATTTGGTTTAAAAGTTGAAATAAGTTTTCATATTAGTGATATTTGATTAGTCAATATTTAATATTCATATTAAGTGTGCTTTGTTGTTAAAATAAGAGGTTTTTTTAAAATAAAGAAATACATGAGGGTAAAACTCTGTTGTGTTATTGCTTGTATCACGTCATATATACAACACAAAGGATAGAATTTTACACCTATACATTGCTAGCCTATAACAGTAAATACAAGATCTTTGCCTAAAATATCTCTCTCTGGTTGACCATATCCCTACATATGCACACTAGTTGTTAGCCCTTTAGCACATGAAGGCACTTCACAGCTAGCCGTAGACGAACCTTGGGTAGAAGGTTAGTTGGATCACGCGTATGGCAGTAGCATGCGAAAGCTCCAACGTGACTTAGCATGTTAGATCAAGCATGGTGCGAGTTTTTGTAGAGTTTCGGGCCGTGTACGAACTGACAAGGTTGAGGCTAAGTTTTTGATGGACTAAGGACTTAGTGGATGCTCAAATGGACAGACCATGGCTAATGGACTTGACATGGGTAAGTATTGGATCAGACCAGTGTGTTATGATTGGCTTTGTCTTGAATGACTCATCATCAACGGATAGAAATCGTGGGGATCTTGGATGATGTGGCGGATAAGATCACATAGGATAAACATCAGCACTAAAGGATAAAGACCATGTGGAAGGATCATTTGAAGATAGTGGACATCTTCGTAGATAGGGATAGATCATGTGTAATCTTTTATCCTGTTACTTAGGATGTAGCTAGACCTTATCGAATAGAGTCCTATTTATATGGGGATGTAATCTTATAGGATAACGATGTAATCTGATAGGATAAGATGTGATCATAGGTAGTAGAGTTTTGTTACTTGTTCCCTAAGCCTTGATCCTATATATAACTCATTTGAGTGTTGCTCTTTATACAGAGTTGAGAGAGCATTCATTTGTATACTTTGAGAGAAGTAATAAAGGTTGACAGTTTGTTGTATATCTTATTTGCTTTATTGTTGCCTTTGAATATTCTATAGCTTCCGTATGTTCTTGCAAGTGTGAAAGTTAAACACTGCGAGGGTTGTGAGGCATTCGAGAATTCGATTGTTGGTTAACGATCAAGTGGGAAAGGTCAAGTCTTGCTTAAACGAATCTGAGTAAGATTATTGTGCAAAGGAGTAAACATGACTTGCGGATAAGTTCGGTTCTTAAGAAGACCTTTGTAACAAGTGGTATCAAAGCCATAATTTTGAGATGGCAGAAGGCAGCAATTTGAAAGAGCATGTCAATAGAGTGGAGGCACTCATTGGCCCAATTCCTCAAGGGGAGGAGGATGTCACTTCCTACAATACTCGGATGGAGATGTTGGCAGAACAAATCTAGGCATTGCAACATCAAATAGCAGAGTTGATGAAGGAATAGGAGGATACCAGGTGCAAAATGACGATCCTAAGGCGCGTTATTGCATCACAGGAGATTGGACATGTTAAGAGCACCTTGGTGAAGGTGCATAAGCCCAAAGTTTTCGAAGGAGTTCGGAACGCGAAGGAACTCGAGAACTTTCTGTGGGAAATAGAGTACTTTGTGGTTGTGAAGATACCCAATGTTGAGAAGGTCAACATGATGGCCATGTACTTAGATGGTGATGCCAAGCTTTGGTAGAAAACGAGGACCTCTGTGGAGATCAATGCTGGTAGAGATCCCATCAACATGTGGAACAAGATGAAGAAGGAGTTGAAGGATCAATTTCTTCAGATGTACACTTCTTGGATCGCGAAGCATGCCTTGAAGAAGCTGAAATAGGACGGATAGGTAAGGGAATATGTTAAAAAGTTTAGTTCTTTAATGCTTGACATTGATAATATGTCAGGCGCAGACAAGCTCTTTAACTTTTTGTCCAAGTTACAACCGTGGGTGCAAATGGAGTTGCTGAAGCAAAATGTGAAGGAAGTGGTTGATGCAATCACAGCTGCTGATGCTTTGGTGGACTTTCAAGTGACGAGGGAAACTAAGGTGGGCTCCTCAAATTCTTCCAAGGGCAAAAGCCTAACCCAACAGGAAAAGAGCGAGGGGAAAAGAAGAAAGACTCCAAGAAAGGAGACTTCAAGGGGAAGGGCAAGCAAAACAATGGCTTCAATAGTGGAGACGTCCTCCAAGAAAGGAAAACTTGCTTATTACAAATGCAGTGGTCTACATTTTGCGAGAGAACATCCAAGGAAGGAGAAGCTAAATGTGTTGATCGCTGAAGAAGAAGAAGAGGAGGGTTCGGAGGTGGCTCTAAATCCGATCGCCTTGTTGAACGTGGTTAAGAGTGAGTTTAACCCTTTTGATAAGTTAATGTACGTAGAGATATAAGTCAATAGGAAGAAGGTAACCATAATGATAGATACCGGTGCGATGCACTTATTCATCGCGGAAAGGATGGTGCGTAAGTTGGGGCTCAAGGTGTCGAAGACCCCGACATGGATAAAAACTCCTACGAGTAAGGCACAAGCGATGGTAGGAGCTGCTTACAACGTCCCAGTAAGGATAGGGAGTTGGAGTGCCGAGTTCAACTACATGGTCATACCACTTGAAGATTTCGAGTTGATACTGGGAATCGATTTCTTGAAGGGAGCAAAGGCGGTGTTGTATCCAAGTTTGGAAGGTATGATGATCATACATGAGAAAAGTACCTTTTTTGTTAACTGTTTTAGATCCAATGGTGGAACGACGGATGATACAATGGCGATAGCATATGTGTCGTCCATAAAGATCGAGAAAAGGTTGAAGAAAGGAATGGAGACCTATCTCGCTGCCGTGTGGGAGATTAGTGAGGACCATGTGGTGGAAGTCTCCGATGCAGTTGCAAGTTTGATGAGGGAGTATCGGGAAGTGATGTCTAAAGAGTTGCCGAAGACTCTTTCCCTTCGTCGAGAGATAGATCACATGATTGAGTTAGTTCCTGGAGCAATCCCACCTACACGTGCCCCATATAGGGTGTCCCTGTTGGAGTTAAGAGAGCTTTGAAAAAAACTTGGTGAACTGTTGGAGGCAGGGATGGTCTAACTATCTAAAACCCCGTATGGTGCCCCGGTGCTGCTCCAAAAGAAGCAAGATAGAACACTTTGGATGTCCGTGGACTATCGAGCATTGAACAAGGTAACAATCAAAAACATGTATCTTATTCCCTTAGTTCAAGATTTAATGGACAGATTGTTGAGGGCTACGGTTTTCACGAAGCTAGATTTTTAGAGTGGGTATTAGCAAGTTTGGATAGCCAAGGATGATGAACAAAAGACAGCGTGAGTGACTCGGTATGGATCATACAAATTTTTAGTCATATCATTCGGATTGACTAATGCCCCTATGACATTTTGCAACTTAATGAATGATGTGCTGTACGATTTCCTTGATGAGTTAATGGTGGTGTATCTCGACAACATTGTGGTGTATCATATAGATATTACTAAACATGTGGAGCACTTGAGGAAAGTGTTCGAGCGACTGAAGCAACACAAGCTCTACGTGAAGATAGAGAAATGTGAGTTTGCACAGTTGGAAATCGGATTCTTAGGTTATTTGGTGAGCAAAGGTCAGGTCAGAATGGATCTAAAAAAGGTGAAGGTGATAGTTGAGTGGAAATTACGGAGTTTATAGTTGAGTGAAAATTACAGAGTTTTCTTGGACTAACGAACTACTATACGTGGTTTATAGTGGGATACTCAAAGAAAGTGGCTCCATTGACGAACTTGCTAAAGAAAAAGCAAGAGTAGTGTTGGTCGGGTGCATGTCAGGTGGCATTCGAGATACTTAAAGTCACTATCTCAATCGAACCTGTATTGAAGTTGCTAGAGATTGATCTTCTATTTGAGGTACACACGGATGCATCGGACAAAGCCATTAGTGGAGTCCTAGTATAGGAAGGTCATTCCTTAGCATTTAAGAATCGAAAGCTCGATAGTGCAGAACAATGATAATCGACGTATGAGAAAGAGATGCTCGTGGCGGTACATTGCTTTGAGACATGGCGAGTGTACTTATTGGGAAGCAGATTCATTGTTTGGACAGATAATGTTGCTAACACAATTTTCAGGGCCTAAAAGAAGTTGTCCGTGAAGCAAGCCCAGTGGCAGGAGTTCCTTGCTAAATATGACTTCATGTGGGAGCATAAATCGAGGAGGCACAACAACATGATGAATACCTTGAGTTAGAAGGAGGTATTTGCGGCCCTATATGTCATTACAAGGGTCGAGTCTAATCTATTGGAGTAAATCAAAGTTGAGGCTCCATTGGATGACATATATTGTAAGTTGATCTCACAAGTTAAGGAAGGTGTTGTGCGCAGGTTTTGGCTCTATGATGATGGGCTGTTGATGATTAAGAGTAGTCAAATGTACATGCCAAGTTTCGGTAGCTTACTAGAACAATTGTTAAAGGAGACACACGACTCGCAGTGGGCTGGTCACCCCAGAGTTCAGAGGATGATGACGCTCCTAGCTCGTTCCTACTATTGGCCGAAGATGGATAATGACACTGAGGTATATGTCAAGACGTGCCTTGTGTGTCAGTTGGATAAACCAGAGAGGAAAAAAGAAGCTGGTTTGCTACAAACCTTATACATTCTCGAAAGTTGTTAGTTTCAATGGATTTCATAAGATGGTTTCTAAAGGTTGACAACATGGCGAAAATCATGATGATTGTAGATCGTTTCTTCAAGTATGGGATCTTAGGGCCAGCACCAACATCGTGTCCCTCAGATATTATGGCGGAGTTGTTTTATAAGAACATGGTGAAATACTTTGAATATGAGTGTCTAAGACGCTAGATTTACAGGTCGATTCTGGATGTCCCTTTTTAACATGATGTTAAAGTTTTCAACGACAAATCACCTATAGACGGATGGCCAAACAAAGGGGATCAATGGTCTATTGGAGAAGTACTTAAGTCATTACGTAAGTGCAAGTCAACGTAACTAGTTAAGTTTAAATGATACTGCACAGTTTTGCTATAACTTGCACAGATCTTTTGCGACGGAGAAGAGTCCCTTTGAGGTAGTCTTGGGACAGCAACCTCTCACTCCACTCGAGATTGCACAACAAAGGACAAGTGGCAAATGTCCTATGGCATACACGTTCACAATAGAGAAGTAAGAGCTATTAGATGAGGTAAGGGATAGTCTTCGAAAGGCTTCTCGACGGATGAAGAAGCAAGCGGACTTACGGAGGAGACCGTTATAGTTCAACATGGGAGATAAGGTATTGTTAAAACTTACCACACATATTTGGAAAAAGATCTCCAGAAAGCAAGTGCATCGTGGATTGGTGTCAAAGTATGAAGGACCGTTTGAAGTGCTGAGTAAAGTGGAGAACATGGCATACAAGTTAAACTTATCTGAAAGAATAAAGGTACACCCTACTTTTCATGTTAAGTGAAGAGAGCTCCGTCGGTTATGAGAAAACAGTTCGAGGATGAAGTAAAAAAGATCTTGGATCACCGGCTAATGGGGTAGCATAAGAAAATCTAACGAACAAAGTTCTTAATCCGGTGGAAGGGAAAGTCGATCACAAAATCTACGTAGGAGAAAGATATGACTTCGTGGCAGCTCAACGATCAGGTGAATGCCTACCTTCAAACTAGTTCAACGAGGGCGTCAAACTCATCTGGTGGGAGTGGTTTATTAGTCCCTTAGCACATAAAGGCACTTCACAGCTAGCCGAAGACGGACCTTAGGTGAAAGGCTAGCTGGATTACGCACATGACGGTGGCATGTGTAAGCTCCAAGGTGACTTAGCATGTTAGATCAAGTATGGTGTGAGTTTTGGTAGAGTTTTGGACTGTGTACGAGCTGATAAGGCCAAGGCTAAGTTGTTAATAGACTAAGGACTTAGTAGGTGCTCAAATGGACGAACCATGACTAATGGACTCGACATGGGTAAGCATTGGATCGGACTAGTGTGCTATGACTGGCTTTAACTTGGATGACTCAACACCAATAGATAGAGATCGTGGGGATCTTAGACGATGTGGCGGATAAGACACAGAAGATAAACATCAGCATTAAAGGATAAAGACCACGCGGGAGGATCGTCTAAATATAGTGGACATCTTCGTGGAGAGATAGATTATATGTAATCTTTTATCTTGTTAGTTGGGATGTAGATAGACCTTATCAGATAGAGTCATATTTAGATGGGGATGTAATCTTATAGGATAATGATGTAATCTTATATGATAAGATGTGATCATGGGTAGTAGAGTTTTGTTAGGATTCTTACTTGTTCCCTAAGCCTCGATCCTATATATAGTTAATTTGAGCCTTGCTCTTTACACAGAGTTGAGAGAGCACTCCTTTATATACTTTGAGGGAAGTAATAAAGGTTGGCAGTTTGTTGTATCTCTTTTTTGCTTTATTGTTGCCTTTGAATATTCTATAGCTTCCGTATTTTCTTGCGAGTGTGAGAGTTAAACACTGCGAGGGTAGTGAGGCATTCGAGAATTTAGCTGTTGGTCGACAATCAAGTAGGGAAGGTTGAGTCTTGCTTAAACAAATCTGAGTAAGATTGTCGTGCAAAGGAGTAGGAGTGACTTGCGGATAAGTTCAGTACTTAAGAAGACCTTTATATCACTAATCATATTTACAAATATCACATCATATTACTCCCCCTCAAGTTAGAGCATGGAGGTCACGAATGCCCAACTTGCAAAGTAAGTAGTGAAACTGCTGTCGACCACGAGCTTTCATGAAAATATCCGGCAACTGTTGAGTATGAACATAAGCAGTTACAATTTTGCCAACTTGAAATTGATCTTGGACATAATGGCAATCAATTTCAATACGCTTTATTCGTTCGTGGAAGACAGGATTGGAAGTTTGATGATAAACACCAAGAGACTTGAGAAAGGTCTTGAGCCAAGTTCACTCACAAGTAGTGGTAGCCATAGTTTGGTATTCAGCTTATGCAGATGAGCGAGAAACAGTATGTTACTTCTTAGTCTTCCAAAAGATAAGAGAGTGACCCAACATTACAAAATAGCCAATAAGAGAAAGCCTACTCATTAAGCAACTAGCCCAATCAGAATCATAATAGGCACAGAATGATAAATCACTGTCACGACAGAGCAATAGACCTTAGCCTGGGTGAACCTTTAGATAGTGAAGGACACGGAGAGTTACATCCCGATGATCCTAACGTGTAGCTTGCATAAACTAAGCCAAAATATGGACATAATAGCTAATCTCAGGCCGAGTAATAGTAAGATAATGAGTCGAACAACAAGACGTCAATAACTTTTCAAATTAGGAAGAAGCGCATCGGTCTAATTTGTGATTAGGCTCCATTGGAAAAGAAGTCAGTTTAGCACCAAAAAGGCCAACTTTAATCAAAATATCAAGAGCATATTTGTGTTGACAAATAAAAAGGTCATCAGGATTACAAGCAACTTCTATTGTACTAAGATCCTTCATATGACAGCACTGACTCAAATAGCATTTTAAGTCAACAATAGTAGCACTATCACTATCAACAATGATTAGATCATCCACATAGACAAGAACAGAAAGAGTGATAGACACTTTATGAAGGGTAAAAAGAGTATAATCTGCATAGTATTAAAAGAAGTCATATTGTCTCAAAGCACTTGTAAGTTTAGCAAACCAATTCTAGGAGCCTGACAAGGCCCATACATTGACTTACGAAGGCGGCAGACTTTACTAGAATTAGAAGCAGAAAAATCTGGTGGCAATGTCATATATACTTCTTCATCCAAATCTCCGTGTAAAAATGCATTATGGACATCCATTTGATGCAATTCCCAATCCTTTGCTACAACCACAGCTAAGAAGGTTCGAACTGTAACCATTTTAGCAACAGGAACAAATGTCTCAGTGAAGTCCATACCCTTAATCTAATTATTACCAAGAATAACAAAACAAGCTTTGTGTCGCTCAATGGTACCATCAGAATTATATTTATTACGATAAACCCATTTACAACTAATAGCTTGCTTACCTTGAGGGAGGTCCTCGATAAACCAAGTCCCATTAGTTTCAAGAGCATTAATTTCTAGTTACATCGCTTTACACTAGTGAGGATCCCGCATGGCCACAGGAAAAGTGGCTGGCTCAATGTCGCTATTGATTACTGCAATAAAAGGTTTATGTCCAGTAAAATATTTATAACATGAAACTGAATAAGTTATCGGATACGAATTACCTGAGGACATAGTTGAAGGAGAGGTAACAAGGGGATTTACACATTTTATGAAGTTGGCGCAAATGTAGTCTTTGAAACAGATATTAAACTGTTTTTGTCATTGACCTCTACTCATGTAGCTGGTGGTGTCAATGAGAGCTAGCATGGCATCCTCTGTGGCCAATGGGGGCTGAACCGAAGCATCAAAGGCTATAGGCACAAGGGTAGTATGGTCTGCATCACGAAAATCGGGGGGGTGTGGGGAGAAGAAACATTGTCACTAATGGGACTAGTAGACGAACCCAACTAATAATTCCCTCTCTCTGACAAGCGGGTGGGGAATTGAACACATTCACAATTATCCGTCACAGGTGAAGACTCGTAAATGGACCCATGATCATCACAATACACGTTATGAGGACACTACGCCTTGACCACCGAAATAAGGAAAAAAGGTCTCATCAAAGGAAATGAAATAAAATATTCACCCGTAGTTAAATCATACCATCCCTTCTTCCTATGATGATATCCAACAAATACACACTTCTGACTATCTTCCCTAAATTTGTCACGTGATTTATTATGATCATAGCTAAGGCAACCAAACAGATGCAGGTGACCACAAGAAGGAGGAGATCCAAACAACATCGCATGAGGAGATTTTCCATTTTTAAGGGGGTTGCAATCCTATTAATTAAGTATCTCGTGGGAAGAATAAATTCACCCCAAAACTCAATAGGCAAATTAGCTTGAAATCTAAGGGCACGTCCAACATTCAAATATATCTATGTTTGCATTCTACTCTTCCATTTTGTTGGGGTGCCTATACAAGAGGTTTGAAACTCCATCCCATTTTCCAAAAAAATAAGATTGTAAAGGGTTTAAACTCTGTCTCATTGTCACTTCTTACAATTTTAACAATTCGATTAAATTGAGTCCGCACCATTACACAAAATTGGTTGAATAAATTAGGCACCTCACTCTTTGCAGCCATTAAATGCACCCAAACAAAACATGAAAAATCATCAACTATAATGAGAAAATAATATGCTCTGCAAGAAGAAGAAACACTATATGGTCCCCAAACGTCACAATGAATTAAAACAAAAGGTTCTTGTGCATGATTGGTACTCAAAGAAAAGACATCTCTAGTTTGTTTGGCACGTAAACATACATCACACAACCCATTATTCTCCAAAGAATTAGAACTAGTAGAAACTCTAGGAACTAAACTAATAATTTTGGAAGATGGGTGCCCCAACCATGGGTGCCAAAGCTCTGGTGACTCCTTCCTTCACATTTTGCATGCATTTCTCTATGGCTGCACCTCAAAATAGGTAGTCCTGTAAAAATGACAAAACACTTTCTATCTTTAATTAACCGATGGACTGATATGAGATTGCATTTCAACTCAGGAATATACAATACATGCTGCAAGACAATATCTCCATCAAGTTTCATTTTCCTAGTTTGTGCTACATATGCAATGTAACATCCCACTAGCATAGAATATATACTCGAACATCCAAAGGACATTCAAGTACGTATCCTATGACAATGGCATATTAGAGCAATCTCATACACTTCTATAGCATCAAATAAAATAACACACTACTTAAAAACTTAACTCCTCATTTCATTCATCAACAAAATATACATTATAATAGTACTCCTTTTTAAAAAAATATGTACATTACCAAAATGTGTGAAAGTTTATGACCCTTTATACACAAGTTCTATATGACATAAGTAAACTACATAAAAACAACTACAACTCCTCAGATGCCAGCTGACAGACCTTTGAGTCATATCTTAATCCAAAATGTTCTTCTAGAGAATCTTAGAAATCTAAGTCTCCTATCTCGTACCTGAAAAGTCACGTTGTAATTTTTGATGAGTTTTGCGAACTCAATGAGTGAACCATCATTGATGATCCCACTCAAAACAAGTATACAAATATCACACATCCAACCAATTTCACAAAATTTTTCATCTCAGTAAGGCATAATGTATGACGCACATTTCATAGACATTCTTCCAGAACATGTATTACCCAGTCAATCACATTATCAACAATAGCATATCACTTTATCAGAATTGGATTCATAATCATATAAGTCATAATCATAAATATATAAATGCATATGCATATGAGACTCCAGATTTGTTATTATTTGTTGTAATCAAGTGCCTTTTAGATACAGATATAGATATTGGCCCATTGAGCTCAGTCAGATATAAAAATCACTGAGCAAAGCTCTACGTGCAGAATTCTGAGATTAAAGCTCTTTCATACTGGCTACTCTGATCACAACGCTTTTATCTAATCATGCATTTTATGAAATGCATCAAATAACATAATATGCCATCAAAAACATTTACTTATGATGCATAGATAGAATCTCATATTCATTGGACCTCAGTTTGGCATTTAACTCTCGTTAAGTATTTAAAAATCAGTCAGAACTCATACGCAAACAGAACACTTCCAAAATATTCCCAAACATCAAACTCCTCGGACTAGTAATGTCTGGAAACATCACAATCAAGTCATTATCAGGTCAATAAATGGGAATTAAACAGAAATAAAATCAATCCTAGTGAAATCATCTAGGTTAACTCACAATAAGCTCTAATTTATGCTCTTGTTGGATAGTTCGAAAATGTCTAATTGGCGTCTGACTTGAGCGTCTAAAATCATACAATTCACACATAATTCACATTACAAAGTAAATCAATTAAATACATATTCATTTGTACACACACACATATATATATATATGTCGTATTCAATGCATGCTCAATTGACTTTTCTCGAGTATGTAACCTTATTCAAATTTCTTAACCATTCAACATCATACTTTATATACTACCATTTTGCAATCAGGTTTGTACCTTTAAATTAGCTTGATTTACTCTAAATTCATCAATAATAATTTACATTTATCCTTGAACATTTCCATGATCAAAAAGCTGCTTATAATACACACACAATTGGTACTTTACATCTGAAATTTTAGCAACCTAAATCTATACATTCACCAAATTTTTTCCAGCAGTATATACTCATACATTCACCCAATTATCATTCATAAATACCCTATATTCTTCAATACTTATTCATCCATACCTTATACATATTATTCATGTCCTAAAGATCATGTTTGCATTAAAAAACTCATTTAGTTCCTTTAACAAATCAGAATTTTTCCAGATTTGAACTAAACCACATCAGAACAGTGCCTTCTTTAAATTATGACTTCAATTAGCTACATAAACTTATCAAGATATCTTTTGGCCAAACTGTTTCACAAAAGCATTAATAAGTCATCAATAATCATTTTTCATGTTTTATACTTTGACTAATCCGAGCTTTAAAATCCCAAAATCAGGAAATAATATATGGTTCCTGCACAGGGGTCTTTCACAGGAAGTATTAGGAAAACAAGCATAACTCAAGCTCTAGTTACTATTTTATCAAAAAACTTTCACAGAGGTCAAGCTAAACCTATATCTACAACTTTTATTCTTTGAGTTTCTTCAAATTCATGCCCTAAAGATATGTAAAATAGGTCGAAAGAGGAAGATGAAATTGAAACCAGAATTTCGACCTACAGCTCTAATTTTCCATATTCAAGAACACTTCAATAACACCTATCTTTACCATGAATCCACCTTCATTTATACATAAAATCTCAACGTAAATCATCCATTTAACATTCTATAACCTATTATTTTCAACATACAAAAATAGAATAGAAAAATACCTAAGTTCATGCAGAAATTTCCAGAACAATTAATCATTAACATCATTTACAGTTCATCCTCATTCATCATCATCAATTCTCCAATATAACATGCTAAAAACACTAATCTCTTACTTACTTTTTTAGTTATAATTCCAGGTCAAAAGTAACTCTAAATCAGTACTCCAAACATGTAGAATCATCATACATTCAAGATGAAGCTTGGACCGATTTTGGCTAGGTTCAATGAACAACAACAATATGATCTTTTACTTAATATTGTGAAGGTAAAATATGGATTATTTGTGTAGAAATTAGACATGATCTTACACAAACATATGGAAGTAAAAGAAAGAGTGTTTTGGTGGTGTGTGAGAGGAAGGAAGAAGAGAAATGAATGTAGCTGGAGTTGCTCCTGCTGAAACTTACACCTAAGTTGTTAGGTGCCATCCAATTAATTTGCCATATGTCTAAAGGCAAGTCCTCCATTTATCACGTAAATATATTGTCATATGTCACCAATAAAGCTAGGTCATATGTCATGCAATCAAAACTGCCAATTGTCATCAACTTACTAGTCCATTTGTCACATAATGATCAATGCCAAATGTCATTCAATTATAGGCTTAATCATCCAAATATTCATGTATCAATTTTTCTTACCACTTGGCATTTTTCCTAGACCAAATGTACATTTTATTCATCAATTTACCAATCCATAACATTTAATTCCAATTTACTAATTGAAATCCAAACATATCAAAATTCAAGACATACCAAATCACAATTCACATCATGTTCACTTAACATTTTTCATACCCTGGGACATGTTAAATGAGTGCATATGCTTACTTGTAATGTGTACAAATATCAATTCGTGTATTAATGCTAATGTTATGCATGTATATGCAATGCTTAATTAAGGTTGAACCCTAAGTATATACCAAAAAAATAGGATATTACAATTGTAGTTGCTGGAGGATCGTTGATGAGAAAAGGCGGAAGATCTTTTAGAGGAGATGGCAAACAATAACTGCCTTTAGACCTCAGACTGAAGTAGGCAGTAGTAAACCATCCAAGATCAAAGGGAAATGATAGATGTAGATTCAGTGACAACATTTCATGTTGAAGTTTCCAACCTAATGAAGTAACTAAACAACTTGAAAACCATATCTTCCTCTCCAATTAAAGCAATTCAATTGGATACAGACTATATGAACAAGAAAGCCATATCACAGTTGATTATTCCTTAGTGTAACAAAACAAAATAGAGCAATTCAATTATTTTTTAGCATAATTTAGTTTGCGAGGTAACAATCCTTATTTAAACACATGCAATCTTGGGTGGAAGAGCCACTCGAATTTCTCGTGGTCTAACAATGCAAGAACTCAATTGAGAAATCAAAGCCTATTAAGATTTTAGCAAGACAAGTCCAGTTCATGGGATTCAAAGATGGATAAGTTTATGGACATGATGAATTCCAAGTTTAATAGTCTAGAAGGGAAAAAGGATAAAGAGAAGAATGACGGTCCTCCTTACGTTCCTCCTTCTCCATATGCACTAAAAATTTTATTCCCACAAAGACGGCAGAAGAAAAAACTATATGCACAATTTGCAAAGTTTGTAGAAAATCTGAAGACATTACAGATTAACTTGTCTTTTATGGAGGTGTTGGATCATATGCCTAAGTACATAAAGTTCCTTAAATATATACCATCAAATAAGCAGGCTTTAAGAGGATAACAAAATGTCTGCTCTCATAGAAAGCTACAATTCCATCATCACCAGCCATATGCCTTCAAAATAGAAGGACCTAAGGAGTTTTATGATACTTTATGTCATTGGTGATTTAGAATTCGCTAAATGCTTATGTGACTTAGGCGTAGGTATTAACCTTATGCCATTTTTTATTTTCAAGAAACTAAGGCTAGGTGATCTGAAGTCAACTTCTATGCTCATTCAGTTGGAGGATCAATTAATCAAGAAATCGTTTGGTATGGTAGATGACATCATGAAAGTGGACAAATTCATTATCCTTGTGGACTTTGTGGCATTAGATTTTGAAGAGGATAGGAATTACCCACTATTCTTGGAAGACCATTCATGATTAATAGGAGATATATGATTGATTTTTATGAAGGCAAACTAAATTTTTAGATTGTTTATGATCAAGTAAACTTTAAAATGAATAAAGTTTTGAAGAAATTGAAAGAAAGCATCTCTTATATAAAGATAAACATCTTAGATGAATGTATCAAAGAGCAAGAGGAGAGTTGTAATAAAGAAGCGAGTTGAGGAAGCTGAAAGTGAAGAAGAAGGAGAGAAGGAGGACTTAGGTGTTCGAAGACATCAAGACATTTTAGTGACAAAGGAAGCACACATACCACCCTACATTATAAAGCCAACAACTCTTAAGTTGAAGCCTTTACCTACATAGATGAGGGCCAAACTTTACCCGTCATTAACTCAAACTAGCTAGAGAGGGAGTAAGAGAGCAAGGTGGTTAAGATAATTAGGAAGCGGAAGATGGCCATGGGATGGAAAATATCTG
>JAOTJB010077544.1:0-17044 GCA_027123815.1 Erythroxylum minutifolium | reverse complement strand
TGTGCATAGATCCTCCTAAGATAGGTTCATAATTATAGAACCATTCCTTTCGAGAGGTCATGTGAAAAGTAGCTCCTGAGTTGAAAAGCCATACACTAGCAAATATTTTTCTGCTTTCATTTGTTGTCACTGCCTCACAACACAGGATATTACCATCTTTTAAAGTGCTCACCATATTTCCTTAAGGAATGGAATTTATCTTATTTCAACAATCCTTCTTCATGTGACCTTTTTTGCTACAGTTGTAGCATCTTAAATTCTTCTTACCTCTTGACTTTCTCTTACCATGATTGTAGTGTTCACTTTGGTCACGTTCTGTTGATCTCCTTCTCATCACCATCAATGCCTCCACTTGTTGTGTAGTTGCTTGCCTGTTTTCCTTGTTCTTGCGTTGATTTTCTTCTTTAAGAATAACGTCTACAAAATCATCAAAGACTAGGTGGTCTATATGGACATTATTTGTTAAATTGATGATGAGTTGAACATATGAATATGGTAGATTTTGAAGTAAATGTTCAGTATGTCCTTGAGATTCTATTTTATGATTCATTTATGTAAGTTAGGAAAATAGAGTATTCAAGGTGTTGATGTGCTCTGTCACTAAAGTAGATTCTGACATCCGAACAGTCTACAATTTTCTCTTAAGGAAAATCTTATTATGGAGTGATTTGGCCTCATACAACTTAGTGAGATAATCCCAGATCTCCTTTGCCATCTTCTTCTCCTCTATGCTTGACAACACTCCATCTGTTAATGCCAGATGAAGATTTGCGATAGCATTCCCATCCATCTCATTCCAGTTATGATCATCTGTGAATATTGTCGGTCTTTTACTGATGACCACTAAACAATTATCTTTTCTCAAGATGGCCTTAATCTTTAATTTTCATAATGAGAAATTACTTCCATTAAACTTATCAATCTCAAATTTTGCCACCATTACTTCTATCACAAGCAGAACTTTGCTCCCACTATTTTGCGTGAATAGTACCTGTATGTATGGATAGTATTTATACATATGAATAGTACTATGCACGTGAATAGTACCCTGTTGCTACAACTCAGCTATAGTTTTTATTAAAACATAAATGCATGAACAATTGTCACCTTTCTTAGTTACTGTTTTATTATTCATCAACTTTCACTATCATCATCCGAAAACTGAATAGATTGTGCCAAAAAATTCATCATAATTTTCTTAACGTGCCTTGATGCCACCTGTCAGGAAAATTGACTAGATTAGAGCAGGCTAATAGGTAAATAGGATTGAAGGAATAGTAATGAAGAAATAAACACACAGATTTTACGTAAAAAACCCCTAAACAAATTAGGATAAAAACTACGGGCAAGAAGAAGAAACTTCACTATGAAATTTAGGAATTACAACCTCTCTATTTTACAAGGATAAACAATTAACTCTCTCAAGAAATAGGATAAACGCTATATAAATTGTAGAGTTTTAATTGAAGAAGAGAGACTTTTGGGTTGAATGAAAACTAATATGGGAAAGCCTATTTATAAGCCCCTTAGACGCGTTTAGCCAGCTGTGACAATGTCCATCTTCTTCTTTTTCTTGCTACATTTTTTGACTTTGTACAGTCGGCAGCAACCCTTCCTGACTTTGGTACGGTCAACAGCAACATTATTAACCTTTTTTTATTATCTAACCGTCGAATCAGATTGTATTTTTTGACATAATAATGAATTTAAATAAAGAAAATGATATGAAAAGTCAATATCAAATAAGTAGTACTTAGGCGATGAATCCCCCTAAGAATTCTTAACTATGGACCTTTTATCGTGCAATTAACTATTGATTATTGGACCGTGAAAATTTCTATTTTATATTAATATCTTTCTCAAGACTATTAATAACTAATCCTTGATTGATTAACTGAAATATCTTTCTAGTTAAAACCTTATTAATGATTCGTGACCTAATCCAAAAGATTTATGTTGACCAATTTCTAGGTTTGCATGCAACTCCTTCCAATTATGATAGATCTATTAACACAAAGGATTTCTTAATCTTAATCATATGAAATCAAATAAACTAATATTCCAGAAATATTAGTTCAAGAATATAACACATAATTGAATCACAATAAATAAATCAATAAAATTTCAATAAATAAAAGATTAAATCATATTGTCATCACAACTTAGGATTCATCACACCCAGGCACTAAATAATTTAGTTCCTATGCATAGAAAACAAAACCATTAACAAATATTCAGAAGAACAAATAGAAATGAAATAGAACATATTCTAAATCTCCCTTTTGTCTTTAATGAATCCTTTTGCAATTTGGATTGAATGATATTCTTTGTCGGATCTTGTGATGTAATCTTTGTTTTTCCTTATCCTTTGCTTAGAACTACCTTATCTTTATGTTTTCTATGACTAAAAAAATGCTTCTAATCTATCCTCCCTTTAATCTGCCTCCAATAATATTCTTTTATAGTAAAAACTAGGATTTCTGGGATATATATGGTCACTTACACAATCATGTAGGTAGTCATATATCTCTAAAAACACCTAAAATCATGATTTTACACAGTTATAGAGAATTATATGACATACATGGACACATAACTCCATATAGGCATGCATTTTCCAATAACTAATGATTCGATGATCACATTCATATATGCAAAGATGTCTCCAATCATATAAAGAATATGAATAAAAAATCAAAGAATTCATACATTGCATCAATGCAAAACTTACTTAATAATGAAATATTGACTTGAAATAATTCAAATATTTGTCTTAAATAATCAAATCTACATTCCTAGACTGAAATTAAACATTTTAAAGTAATTGAAGCAGAGGAAAATAGAACAAAAAGGTTTATGGGTAAGAGAGACTCATTCAATTAATATGGAATTTATAAATCTCAAACACCTCTCTAATCCAATGTTGCAAGCTCTGAAATTTCTCCACCATTAGTCATAAACCAGCTCGATTCTAGTCGGTTATGGCTCTCCGAACACTCCTGCACCAACGTGCACGAGCTTCGTTGCTCAATCACCCTTGACAGATGAGGGAAACTTTAAGGAGCTCTCAAGTTTGCATGGATTGCTTGCTTTTTTTTTTCTTAAGTTTGGACTTAAATTAGATATGTTGCTTTGTTATGGGTTGGCTTTTATTGGGCAGGGCTTTCCTGCTCATTTATCCTGGTTTGGTTTTCCATTGGTTTAGATTTTCTTCTAGACATATTTCCTCAAGTCTATTAATTCTATAGGAAAATATTTAGTACAATTTAGGCCCTTTTAGCAATAAACTATATAAGTAAACAACTTAGGCTATTAATAGTAAAATGTAGAAAATTTTCCCAAATATGCTATGTAAATGATTTTAAAAAACATGTAACATTTTAAATTCCCCCACACTTAGCTTTTGCTCTTCCTCGATCAAAGAAAAATAAAACAAAATTTCAACGTAAAAGTATGAATACAAATTTAGTTTACCACCATACCTATCAAAGAAGAAACTAGATTAATAAGACAACTTAATAACAAATCATAACATTGTTTCTATCTTTGCTGAAAATCATATTGACTTAGCATACTTGCAATCAATTAAATCATCAACATAATAGACTTTAAAAACATTTTTAAAAATTCAAGGTTAACCTCAGACTTAGAAAGATTCACACCTCACTTCGATATAACTCAATCTATAAACAGTGTAAGTGTATTAATTCTAAAGACAAGGCATCTTAGTTTAACTTAAATTAAAGTTTTTGCTTTACTTACCTAACTTCTAGTATAAGAGCCAGATTACCTTTTAAACTTAGCTTATCTTCTCACCTTACTTGAAATCTCAAAGGAGTATTTAGTCCCTTGAACTTAAGTGTTTCCCTAGTAATCATTTTCGTTCTCAAAGGGGCATTTGATCACTACTTCATTAACTTAAATGAAACGTTAAATTTTAACAACTTTCAAGGTCATGTCAAGTATTTCTCAAATAATCATAAGTTAATGAGAATTACCAAAGATACTGGGTATTATTAGGTAGATTAAAAGTCTTTCCTTCGAGCCACGCATCAAGAATTAATATTGTAGGATTTTCAATTGCTTATAAACTATATTTGCCCAAGAAGGGTTAGCTCTTTTAAGTGTGACCTTAAAATTGAACAAAAGAATCTTAAAACATGTTATGCCAAGGAAAGTAGCTAGTGTAACTTACTAAACATTCAAATATTGTTTATTTTGATTAATAATATTAAAATATGATGTTACTTTTTTATTAATCTAATTAGTTCTTTAGGAGATTATGTGTAATAAAAACTAAAGGGATGCACATAAAACAAAATGATATCATAAAATAGTATGACAAAACTGACCAACTCAAGCATGTCTTAAACCTTTTGGACAAGATCTGTTACATGTCACTTTTGTAAAAATAACAACTTAAAAAGTTCAAAACTAACCCAAAATTTTGGAATTTTCACCCTATTTTGCATGTCATACACAAAATAATTAAAAGTATGCTTTTAGCCTCTCTATATACTTGAATTTTACATTGTCCTCAATGTAAAAGTTAAATACGTGAGAAGGGATACAAAAATTAGAATAACTAGTGTAAAGATCATGCCAAGTCAAGCTTAGATGCCAAAAGTGATGAGAAAGTAAGTTATCAATATCAATCACATATGTCAAGCCAAAGAAAGCTAAAGTTCACCAGAACTTTGTGTAAAAACTATCAATACACCCAATTTGATGGCCTTTTAAAAAATAAACATGCAGTAAGCTGACACTGGAATAATGCAAATAGGACAACTCTAACATTTTAAAAATAGAAGTACTAAATAACTATAACCTACAAAAATGAAATAAACTAAAGAGAAAAGAAATGCAAATTTGGCTTTTTATTTTCTTTGGTTGCCTCCCAAATAGCACCTTTGGTTTATATCATTGGCTTGATACCCTCACTTGCATTACCTCATACTGATTATAGAATAATTTTTTCCTATATTCTTTCACTTTAAACATTTTTTAAATTTTCAGGCTTCTGATTTCCACTACCCTATGACCAAAGACGTTAGTGACAACAAAATGACCTAACCATCTAAATTAAAGTTTACTTGGAAACAACTTTAACTTAGAATTAAATAAAAGAATTTTTTGCCTAATATTAAATGAGTTTCTGGTTATCTTCATATCATAGAAATGCTTTAGTCTTTTCTTTGTAAATTCTAGCACTATTAAACGCATCTAGCTCGAGATCCTCAAGCTCTTACATTGTAATTTTTTTTCTTTTCCTACTTTTTCAAAATCTAAATTGCATTGTTTCACCGCCCAATATGATTTATGTTCAATTTCTACTGGCATGTGACAAGCTTTATCGAAAACTAATCTATAAGGAGACATACCTATTGGAGTTTTGTAAGCAATTTTGCAAGTCTAAAGAGCATCATCTAAGCGTGTACTCTAATCCCCCCTATTTGAGTTCACCATCTTCTCTAAAATAGCTTTGATCTCCCTATTAGAAACTTCATCTTGTCCACTAGTCTAAAGGTGGTATGCAGTAGCTATGTCGTGGGTTATATGATACCTTTCTAAAAAAGCTCTTAAAGTCCTATTATAGAAATGTGTACCACAATTGCTTATAATAGCCTTAGGGACAGCAAATCGATTAAAAATATATGTTTTTAGAAACTTTATGACTATTTTAACATTATCCAACTTAGTGGCTTTGGCCTCAACCCATTTTGAAGTGTAGTCATAGGAAACAAGTATAAATGTTACCCAAAAAAATGAAGGAAAGGGACCCATGAAATTGATTCCAAGACAAATTTCTTGTCTTTTAGCATTACTCACTTGTCCTCAAAACAAATATGCATATTTGTATAATGTGGGACAATAAAATCCACACTTTAAAACATTGTCGGTTGTCCTCTTCAGCCGAAAATGATCACCTCCTGTTAAAGAACTACAAATATTTAAAATATATTTGTGTTATGTATCTAGGACACATATGCAAAAAACTTGATCAAAACATGATTTCTATAGATAAGGCTTATCCTAGAAATAGGATTTAGTTTCAACCTTGATTTTATCACTAAGGGCTCTTGTTAAATCATTCAAAAAAGACCTGGTAACTAAATAATTGAATATGTTAACATATTAAGGTAAATCGACTTTAATTAAAAATAAAGTTTCTCATATGAAAAGAATACATAAATCATAGGTCAATCTTCTCTAGGTACTATTCTACTAAGGCGGTTTGCTACTAAGTTCTCAGCATCTTTTTTTTATCTGCAATCTATAAATTGAAATCTTCTAATAAAAACATTCATCATAGTAACCTAGGCTTTGACTCTTTCTTTTTCAAGAGATATTTAAGTGTTTCATGGTCTGAGAAAAAAATCACTTTGGTCCCTAACAAATATGAACGAAAATTTTCTAATGCAAAATTACCTACAGATATTTCATTTTCTACTATAGTCTAATTACACTGAGCAGTGTACAATGATTTGGATGCATAAGATATGACATATGGCTCCTTATTTTTTCTTTGACTAGTACTGCTCCAATTGCTTTGTCACTCACATCACACATTATTTCAAATTGTAATCTTTAATCAGGGCGTGAATGATAAGAGCAATAGTCAATCTTTCTTTAAGTTCGTCAAAAGTCTTTTTACAAGCATCATTAAACGCAAAAGAGGATTCTTTAGCTAATAATGCACATGAAGGAGGTAATATTTGAAATTTTTTTTATAAAGCGTCGATAAAAACAACATGTCTTAAAAATGATCTAATTTCGTTAACATAAGTAAGATATGGTAAAGAACTTGTGATTCTATCTTTGATTTGTCGACTTCTAAATCTTTCGAACTTATCAAGTGCCCTAAAACTACACCTTGTTCTACCATGAAGTGACGTTTTTTATAATCCAAAACAAGGTTAATGTTAATACATCCTTGTAAAATAAGAGAAAGATTATAGAGACATAAGTCAAAACAATCACTAGACACAATAAAGTAATCTATAAAAACTTCCATCTTATACTCAAGGAAATCAAAAAAATGTTGATCATGCATCTTTAAGAGGTTCCTGTGCATTACAAAGTCCAAATGACATTCTTTTAAATGCAAATGTACCAAAAGGGCATAAACTTGGTTTTATCTAAATCTTCAAGAGCTATAACAACCTGTGTATACCCTGAATACCCATGTAAGAACCAAAGGTAGGATTATCCTGTAAGCTTTTCTAACAATTGGTCAATGAAAGGTAAAACACAGTGATCTTTCTTAGTTGTTTGGTTAAGCTTTCAGTAATCGATACATTTTCTCCACTCGTTGGACACCCTAGTAAGAATAAGTTCACCTTTATTATTTTCTACCACAATTATACCTATCTTCTTGGGTACTACATGTATAGGACTGATCCATTTAAAGTTAGAAATATGGTATATGATGCCTAGATTTAACCACTTTTAGTATTTCCTTCTTTACTACTTCCATCGTTGAAGGGTTAAAACTACGTTGAGCTTCTATGATGGTTTAGTGTTTTCTTTTAGAAGGATCCTATGCTTACACAAAGTTGGGCTGATTCCTTTTATATTAATTATGGTCCAACCTATGGCCTCTTTATGGTCTTTAAGTAATTGTAAGAGTCTCTCTTCTTGTGGTGGGGTTAAAGCACCTGAAATAATAACAAGCAAAGTGTTATCATTACCAAGAAAAACATACTTAAGATTAGAGGGAGGGGGTTTAAATTCTAATTAAGGCACTTGTATAATAGTTGGTACCAACTTAAAAGTAGTAAAAAATAATGGAGTAGAAAATACAAATTGATCTTTTAGCAAGGAGCCATATGCCAATTTGGCTTTTTTTAATACTATTCATTCCTTTTAAATGTTCCACATAGTTAATTTCAATCGTGTTAGACTAAAAGAATATTTGTACAATCTCATCAATAATATATACAATGCCAATAAAGCATAATTAATTGATATCACTTTGGTATCACATAGCATAAAAAATATTAAACCTGGTAACCTCTCTATCAAATTCCATAGTCAAACCACCTTCGTGAAAATCTATATTCTTTCTTGATGTTTTAAGACAGGGTCTTCCCAACAGTAAAAGGCACCTCTTTGGATGAATTAAAATTTTCTCCCATATACAAAAATACAAAAATCAGCTAGGAAAACTAATTTTTTAACCTACACCAACATATTTTCAAGTATACCATTAGGATACACATTTGACTTATCAATAAGTAGAATTACTAACCTGGTCTTTTCCAACGGTCTTAGATTAAGATTATCATAAATGTACCTAGGCATAGCATTTATAGAAGCTTCTAAACCTAGCATACATCTTTCAAAATAAACGTTTCCTATTTTACAAGGGATGATGAACATACTAGGGTCCTTATAGTTTAGGGGAATCTTCTTTTAAATCATAGCTGACACATTCTCCCCTATATTTACCTTTTAATTTTCCTTGAAGCACCTCTTGTGATGTAAAATTCCTTTAAGAACTTCGATAGTGTGGGACTTGTTTTATGGCATCTAAGAGAGGAATATTAACCTCAACCTTCCTGAAAGTTTCAAGAATTTCTTGATTTGCTACTTCATTTTTTGATTTTGCAAACTTGGAAGGAAAGGGAGGAACATTTTTAAACTTAATAGTTAACGAATCATTAGTAACATCAACTTTTGGTACCTCTTCATTTATCTCTTTCTCACTCTTTTTTTCAATCTTAGTAGTCACTTATAACTCTTCCTTTATCTCGCGGTTTTTTCTTTTGCTTTCTTTAGGTTCTCCCAGTTCCTTCCCACTCCTAAGCAATATTTCACTGGCATTTTCTTTAGAGCTCAGGATGGGTTGGGCTAGAAGTTTCCTAGATAGTTGGGTTTCCACATTACTCAAACTAGTGCAAATCTATCCTTTTTAGATTTTTAAGTGCTGTAAGTATGCATCTATTTTCTTTTGATATTCTTCACCCTAGGTATGAACTTGTCCAATTTGATTAGCTAGTTGCTTGACTATGTATTCTAGTAAAGGACCAGAGGGTTGATTTTGATGTGAGTTAGGTACAAAATTAGGTCTCGGGTTATTTTGATTAGTAGCAAAGGTAGGCGGATTTTTCCTTTGTCCATATCTAAGGTTCAGAAGGTCCTTCTAACCCTCGCTATATGTATTTGAGAAAGGATTGTATTTCCTTTATAGTTATCCAAAATGACTACTAATAACATTCACATCTTGAACTTGCAAAGAAGGACACGCATAAGTAGTATGAGCAAAATCAGTGCAATTTCCACAAACACGAACTTAGGAAATACCATCTGCAGCAAATTTAGAAATAAAAGTAGTTAAATAAGCAACTTGTTGAGATTTTTCCCTTAAGTTAATCCTGAATAGCATGCACATCAATTTCCCTAACTCTCCTATATTGGATAACATCATTTTTCAAATTGTTGTGAGTTTTTGGCCATATTAGAAATTAATTGTCTAGCTTGTTTAAGAACCTATCTATTAATGCCCACCGCTGGTTGCGTCTATCATGTTCGTATCATATGGTAAAAGAACTTTATAAAAGTTTTGTGTTAATAATTAGTAACTAATCTGATGACTAGAGCAACTAGCACATAGTCTTTTAAATCTTACCCAATATTCCTACAGTAGCTCACTATTATTTTGTCTGATTTCACATATTTCTTTCCTAATAGATCCTTTCTTAAGAGCAGGGAAATACTTTTCAAGAAAAGATTTAAGTAATTTAGTCGATTTAGTAATGGATCCAGTTGGCAAATAATATAACCAGTCTTTAGCAAAATCATATAATGAAAATTGAAAAGCACGTAATTTTACTTATTCTTCCTGAATTCCCTCAGGCCTTATAGTAGAACACATAACTAGAAATTCTTTTAAATGCTTACGAGGGTCTTCACTAGCACGACCAAAAAATTTAGGTGATAAATTTGAGAAATCAGGAAGCTTTAGAGGTCATTCCAAGGCTGGAAGACAATACACAAAGGTTAGTCTTCTAGGTGCAGTTTAGAAAACTACTTCAAAGTAGCTATAACCATCTCCATCTTTTTTTCTAAATATGATTGAAAGAATGAAACTAAGATCCTTCAAATTCCATAAGCTGAGGGTGCTCTTTATCTACATTTTTTTATCTTGATTGTTTCACTCCAGTAACTTTTCTGTCTCTTAAATTCATATAATTTACTTATCATTAGTCGAATTTCTTCTTTCTTATTCTGAACTTGTTTCTAAATAAAAAAGAATGACAGATTATCATTTAAAAATAAATTATTGTCTCGGTTTAGTTAGTTAATATTAAATTAACCGTAAGTGTACGACGTAGCTATAGCTCATATAGGCAAGTGTAGGTCGAATCCCACGAAGACAATAAATACTAGTAATTACCATTATCCTATTATCTAGTCTACAAATTAAGTGTTGGTTTTTAATTAAAAATAATACTTAAGAAGATAAAATAAAATAGAAAATAATAATGAGCAGAGAACAAAGAAATCACTTAGAAAACAATCAATATTAATAAATTAGTACCTAAGTAATGAATCCCCCTAAAACCATTAAATGATTGACCTTTTATTACGTAATTGTTTTATTTACTATTAAACCGTGGAAATTCATATCGTTTGCTAATAATTCACTTGAGACTACTAACAACTAATGTTAGGTTTATTAACCAAAATTATTCAGGATAAAGATTTTAAGATTGCGTTACCGATTTGTAAATTCCGCTATTAGGTTTGACTCTAATTTATGATTTATGTTGACCTATGTCTAGGTTTTAAATATATTCCTTTCAATTATGGTAGGCCTATTCATACACAAGATTTCTCAGTCTCTATTTTATGAAATCAGATTATGTACTAATATTCCAAATTTATTAGACCATATATTAAACACATAATTGAATCATAATAGATCAATCAAAACAATTGCATTAAATAAAAGAATCAAAATACATTGTACCACAAACTAGGGTTCATCACACTTAGATACTAAAGATGTTTAGTTACACATAATAGAAAATGAAATCAAACATAAACAAAAAGAAAAATGAATAGAAAATAAAGGATTCATAATTTTAAATGTCCCTTTTTCTTCTATCAAATGTTCTTGCAAGTTTGGGGTTTGATGTTGTAATCTATTAGATCATTTGATGATTTCTTCGCGTTCTCCATATCTCTGGATCAATATCGTCCCTTCTAAAGGTTCTCCATATCTGGAATTACCTTTGAATGTCTGCTCTTCCTGTTTGCCTCCATTCATGTCTTTTTATAGTAATTTTTAGGATTTATAGCAGATACACGGTCACCGTGTATATCCCAAAGTCTCCAGAATGTGCGATTTTGCATGGGCTACGAGAATTACATGACCATAAACACAACCGTGTATCCCTTATTTTCTTAAAATCTTTGTTTTATGCCACGTTTTCATTTGAATTCTTTTTCTTTTAGTCCATAAAGGCAATTATAACCTAAAATGCACATATAGAGAATTAAGTACCAAATATACAATAAAATATAAAATATCAAACAAAATACATCAAATATGAGTATATAAATATGGTTAAATATGAATATGTCAAATATCACCACACTTAAGCTTTTGCTTGTCCTTAAGCAAACCATAATTAAAATTATAAATCATATAACATCCACCCTTCAATAATCTTGATCTGTCCATTCATACTATAAATCATCATGTCATCTTGAATCAAATTAACATAAAATTAGAAACAAGTTATCCTTAAATTAACTTCCTAAGTCAATATTCATAGTAATCATATCAGTAATCACATGGAACTCAAAAGCATAAACCTTTACACCCTCACCAGGATTTCACTCAATGCACTTAAGTGTTTAGGGTGAAAAGTATCAAACTGTCCAATCAATGTATAGTAAAACTCTTACCATAAGCTTGCAATATTATCACATCTCCACCACCTTTGTATAAATTAGAAACAAAAATCAAAAGGCCTTTATACAATTTGTAATGGCCTTAGTTAGATAATAAAAAGGTGATATGAAGGAAATTTACAAAAGAGAATATTACATGAAACTTGTTCACAATATACTCAGGTCCTTTCATTATAAACCCATTGGTACTATATATTTTTTTCTTCGTTTCTTGTTTTATGCTCTTTTTTAAATCAAAACAATTTTGAGCATTCATCATGTACCATAATTAAAGAAATATTGAATCTATCAAATTTTCAAGTTTTAAACATTCAGTAATGTAAATAACCTTTAAGGTTCAAAACAATAAAAAGATTTCAACGAAGAATAGGACTAAGGTTAAAATTTTGGTTAAAATCAATGAAAAATACTAAGGCTCAACTTGGTTATTCCTAAGGGATAAAGTAAGGTAAGATGATTATCAAAGAAATAGGCCACAATAAATAGTTAAATTTAAGTATCTTTATCATTTCATTGCTTCTAATTTAACAACCATGGTCTCAATATGCATAATAAAAGTAAGTTCTATAATCATTCAACTATGCACGATAACACACATGAATGAATAAAAGGAGCTTAAAAATTTTCAAAATTTTTGCTCCTAGACTCAAAGCTAACGAAAAAGATGGTTTATGTATGTAAATAATATGCAATGTCATTCAATTTGATTCTTTCAATGATTATTAAAAATAAGCAGTTTTATTTTTATTATCATCTTTTTGCATACTAATTCAAATCAAATATTCAATAATGAAGTAAAGTATTGATAGATATACTTCAATTAAGTCAATATACTAGTTCATAAAATTTAATAATCAAGATTATAATAAGCTTAAACTCGTTAACCCCTTCCCCACATTCAAAGTTGCACATAGTCCTTAATGTACATAACATAAGCATATAGAATAAGTGAGAAGGTTAAGCGGTACTTTCCTGAGTCAGATGATTTTCTAATTTTGATCCATCCTATATAATATTCTAACATCCTTGCAAGAAATAAAGAAAAAGTTGATAAAAAGATAAAGAAAAATAAAAATAAAAATAACTAATTAAATAAATACAAAATATGAAAATAACAATAACATAAAATTTAAAATAAAACCTATCCTAATTCATAAATTGTTTCCCATATAACGCTTGTTAGCTCGACATACAGTGCACTTTTAACGGCATCTTAAGTTTATAATCAGTGGCTTACTTCCACCATTTTCTCCAAAAAACAGTTTCATAACCTGTAAGTAAGCCACTAGTTGAAAGATAATAGTAAGAGCATAATTTATCAAATTAATAAATCCTATCAATACCATTAATGCTTTTTTTAATTACAAACTATTAATAAAATAAGGTATAATGAAACTCTCTGAATCTTCTGTTGATGCAAGCAATTTTTCCTAGAGAAAGTAGGAACCCTTTATTCTTAAAGTGGCTATCAGTGATTCACCAGTAGTTTCTTTGTTTAGTCCCCCACCAGTTTTTCCTCTACTACCTTTGTCCATAATTCTTTTCCTTCTTCCTGGGCAAAGGTTTCTAGCTCATCTTCTTCAATTAGCTCCTACCACTTCTCTAATTCCTCTGCTTAAATGGAGGCTTCTTCTTCTTCATCTTCTTCATCTTCTTTTTTTAGAAGCTCTTATTGGAATGTCACTCCATTTATGAACACAACCCTTGTATTTTCTTCACTATTGAATTCACGTCAGTTAGCTTTCATTTTGGCAAGGAGTTTCATTAATTTATCTATAATACTTTCTTTTTCTTTCGGAAGCTCTTTTTCACTCCTAAGGTTGATTGCCATTTCAAATTCTTTATGATCTGTTTCAGTAGGACTAAGCAAACTCCCCTCCATCTTATTAGATATTATCTTCACTAATTAGTTGATCCAATTCACCATATTATGTATACAAGTCTCCATTTTCCGATGCCTTATGAGCAATTATTGAACAAAATTGACCATCATAGCAGAATACTTGAGAGTAAGAATGAAAAAGCTCCAAAATTTTGACTCCTTTTGACTCCTTTTGTTACAAAGGAGGCTCTGATACCATATAGAAATAGAGAACGACAGAAGGAATTGAAGATGAAGTTTGTATTTCTGTATATGTCAAAAGAGACATACATACTCCTATTAATACATTGTCAATGTATTTAAGTAAAGCAACAAATCAACATAATAAAATACATCATTAATGTACATGATCTTAGGAAAAAATAAAGGCTAATTACAAGGATTTGGTTGACAAAGAGAGATTGTGTGATAATATAAGTTAATACTAACAATTAGTATTCAAATACTGAAATTTTACTGACTTCAACATATAAGTCATAATGATCCAAACTACATGGCCTACTGGAATTTTAATTATGCACTCAGATTAAGCAAATTTGAATTTTCAAATTAGAGAATTTTTCGTACCTCATCAGTGATCCACTTTCCTTCTAAATTAAATGGTTTGTAATTTTAAACGATTCAATAAAAGTAAAATAAATTACTTTCATAAATCTACATTTTTTGAAAAAAATAGTTTTGCAGTTATTGTTAATCACCCTTTGAAATGCATTTATAGCTTTTATTACCTACCAAACTTAAATTTAAATTGTCACTTAGATGCAAGAAAATGTTAATCAAGTTACATAATAAATCAAAATTCAAGAAACTGAAGTACGAAGATTGAGTTACAAAAATAGCTATTGTACATAATTCAGCTCACTTGTGTAACTAACTACTTTTAGCATGAAACCTTGATCTAATTTACCCAAACAAATAACTTATCATTTCATCATTTAAATACTAGCAGGTTAAGTTATAGTTTTAAGTATAAAGCTGAAAATTGTAGATTTTAGATTGAACAGCCATATTAAGGAAGAATTTCAACTTTTAAATTTCTTCTTATACTCAATCCAATATAATTAGATAGTTCACATCATAAGCAATTCTGAGAACAAATCAAATCATAGACAAAGTTAGAGGTAATCTTATACTGATTTAAAATTGGACAGATTCGAGTTTTAGCTTCTAACTTAGAGCCTTTTTAAATTGAAACTTTGATAGCTAATTGACCAAACATTATCCATTTAATATAAAATTATTTCCATAAATTCATATCCTTTTTATCATAAGAGAAAATTTTAATTCAACCAATTTTCAATCTTCATTCCTTGATTTAAAATTCAATGCATGCGTTGTTTTTCTTAAAGAATTATCAATCTATGTTGTTAGACAAAGATTAACCTAACAAATGCGGCATATTTAATGGAGATATTAAGCTGAACAAAAAAGATAAAGTTTTCTATCAGTGCAAGAAATCAAATTTCGACTTGGTTTTACGTACCTTACCTTTATTTACTTCCTTAAGTTCAACTATCTATGATTATCTTTCTTAATACTAACAAAATTCAGTCTGCTAATTTACGCACGCAAAGAAAGAACTAATTAATTCTTGTGTAAGGTGATCTGCAACTGAATATGGTGTATCAATTGCTTATAAAACTACTCCATATGAGAGGTTTTGTCTTGAAATGCTCTGAGATTTCTCTCATCCCATGTTGCCATGACTATTGATGATAAAACTATCCAAAAGCATCTCCTCCAATTCACTGTCCAAATTACCAGCTACAGTGTCTCTGCTAAGTAGTTCCCTCCAGATGTCTCTAATGTATAGGCATTTGAAAAATAGATTTTCAATTGTTTCCTCAGCAGTTTTGCATAAGCAACACCAGTTGGTAAGATATGTATATCTGCCAATTCTGTCAATTGCTCTTAATCAACCTTTCATAGCAACCCATAAAGTAAAAGCAACTCGAGGTAAAAGGTAGCTGGGTCAGATAGAACTTAGGAAGATGATTGAACAACCATTTCTTGCAAGAAGAACCTGAGAACTTACCATCAGGTGAGTTCTTCCATATATATGTTTCAATTTCAGCATTGCAGTGAGTTCCATAGATTTCATTAGCAAGTGAAATGGGAAGTGATGTGTTCTGAATTTTTTCTTTGTAGAGAATAGTTGCAGCTACTGAAGCATTCAATGGAATTGAGTCCTTAAGTTGTCCGCATCATTGAATTTGTTCAATGGTCCTACAGAGAGCCAGTTGTCATATCAAAAGCTAGTATTTTTCCCATTTCTAATAAGAGTAATAAAATCAATCATATACTTCTCTCTCAACTTTAGGATAGCCTTGAGAGTAGTAGGGGATAATGAGAACAATATACTGCCCAGAAAGATAGAAAAATAAAACAAATAGGTTTAGGTGTGAGACAGACACATTCAAAATTTCTATACTTTATAAATCTCAAACACCTCTCTGACCTGATGTCACGAGCTCTAAAATTTCTCCTCCACTGGTCATAATCCAGCTCGATTCCAATAGTTTTATGGCTTTCTGAACACTCCCACGCCTTCTTGCACTGGCTTCACTACTCAATCACCCTAGATAGATGAGGAAAACTCTCGCGTGGACTACTTGCTTATTTGCTCAAGTCTAGGCTTAAATTGGATAACTTGTTTTGTTATGGATTAGCTTCTACTGGGCTGTGCTTTCCTACTCATTTATCCTAGTTTGGTTTTACATTGGTCCATATTTTCTTCTAGACTTATTTACTCAAGTCCACCAATCCTACAAAAACAAATAGTTGGTACAATTTAGGCCATTTTAGCAATAAAATATGGAAGCAAACAACTTAGGCTATTAATAGTAAAATGTAGAATATTTTGCCCCAATATTCTATGTAAATGATTTAAAAGATTATTTAGGTAGATAAAAATGTAACATTTTGCATTTATCAATAAGAAAAAATGTTTTTAAATAATTATATCTCTAAATTACAGCCAACCGATTAACTATAAGACAAACTAATATAGGACTCTCTCAAAACTTAACATATATCTCACTCTATAGTTCCCCAAAATTTGAAGTATACATGAAACTGTCAACTAAATCTTTAGATATAAAATCTAAATTCCAAGATGTAACCATATAATCAGTCAACTGTTACTGTTCAAAAATATATAAATCTTTTTTTGAGTACCTAATTCTCTTATCAATAAATCCTAACTTATCTTTATACCCCAAAACTGTTTTAATAGCC
>JAOTJB010077448.1:0-20817 GCA_027123815.1 Erythroxylum minutifolium | reverse complement strand
GTTTCAAAGTGAAATGCACCAATAATTGATAAAAAACTTTTCATTTATCAAACGTCTTACATATGTGACACAAGAAGGAGAAAATTACACCAACATTTCATAATCTATAAAGACCCATTGCCTTTACATGTTTAGCAAAATGAAATGGTGGCAATGGCTTAGTCATAGAGTCAGCCACCATTAGGTCTGTAGATATGTATTCTACCTTAATTTCTCCCTGTTCTATTGCATCTCTAACAAAATGATACTTCATGCTAATGTGCTTAGTCTTTCCATGATAATTAGGGTCCTTAGTGTAAGCCAAAGCTGCCATACTATCACAATAGATAGTTATGGGCCTTTTCCAAAGGCACAATTGATCCTAAGTGCTGAATAAAATTGTCAAGCCACAAGGCCTCTTGCATAGCCGAGGCACTGGCAACAAATTTATCCTCCATTATTGACAATCCTATGCAAGTTTGTTTCTTGCTACTCTAAGAAATAGCCCCATTATTTAGCATGAAGACATAGCCAGATGTAGATTTGCACGAATCACGATTACCACCCCAATCAGCATCAGTGTAGTCATGCAAACTAAGATTCTCTCATTGGTATCATGCCAATAGTCCTTTGTACCCTTGAGATACCTAAGAACCATTTTCACACAGTTCCAATGTTATATTCTAGGGTTAGAAGAATATCTTGCCTATAGACCTATAAATTGGATAATGTCAGGCCATGTACATAACATGGCATACATTATACTTCCAACGACACTTAGGTATGGGACCTTTTTCATTTCCTCCTTTTCTTAAGTACTACGAGGACACAAATCTTGCCCAAGCTTGCAACCATATGCAAGTAGTGTACTCATTATTTTTGAGTTTGTCAAGTTGAAACTTGCAAGAATCTTATCAATATAAGGTTCTTGAGATAGGGCCAACATCTTAGCTTTCCTATCTCTTAGGATCTTAAAACCAAGGATATAGGCATCTTCTCCCATATCTTTCATGTTGAAGGTGGAAGAAAACCATCCTTTCATGGTTTTCAACAAGCTCAACCCATTACTTGCTATCAATATTTCATCCCCATAGAGAGTCATAATGGCACATTTGGATCCAGAAATGTACACATAAACACAATGGTCTTCATGCTTCATCACAAAACCAAAGATTGTCATTGCATCATGGAACTTCAAGTAACACTGTGTTAAAGCTGGCTTAAGATTGTATATAGACTTCTTAAGTCTACATACTTTATGCTCTTGACCCTTTTCAACAAACCCCTCGAATTATCACATGTAAATCTCCTCTCTCAAATCATCATCGAGAAAGGCACTCTTTACATCCATTTGATGCAATTCCAAGTCCAAATAATCCACAATAGCAAGTAATAATTTGATGGAATTGAATTTCACAACAAGAGAGAAGGCATCCTTAAAATCTATACCCTCCTTTTGTGTGAATCCCTTGGCTTCCAATCGGGCCTTGTACTTTTCAATAGTACCATCAAAATTCAATTTTATCTTAAGAACCCATTTGTTCCGAATAGCCCTTCAGCCAAGAGGTAATTCAGCTAAGTCCCAAACCTCATTGAGATGCATCGAATTCATCTTATCTTGCATTGCCATTAGCCACTTCTCTTTGTGAACACCTTCAAGAGCTTCTTGCACATTACTTGGTTCATCAATCTTAGATGACACCAAGTTTGCCTCAATTCCCTCCAAAATCCACCATTCTTTTGGTGGTCTAAATTGTCTATTTGAATGTATCAAATTAGGCACGGGAGGAGGCTCATCATGATCTTGCCCTATAGCCTGATTATATGGTTCTTGAACTCCCTCAACTCCGTCTTGAACTTTTTCATCAAGAACTTCTTCTTGTTGTTCATTAGCAAGTGGGGATGCAGGAGTCACTTGAATAGCCTCTATTTGAGGAACGTCTACCACAAAAGGTGTAGTCAATGGCATTTCCAAAGCACTAGACTGACCTAGCACAAACGTCTCAACCAACACATCTAAATCACAACATTCACTAACTTTAGGGAACTTATCCTCTATAAAGTTAGCGATTCTTGATTCAAAGACATTTCCAATCTTGTGACTTATGTCCAAGAACACATACCTCTTAGAATGCTCAGAATAACCAAGGCACACTTCTCTAGGGCCTAATTTCCCAAGAGGGTGATCTATAGCATGTACATAAACGGCACATCCCCAAGGACAAAGATAGCTTAAGTTAAAGGTTTTCTTCAACCATAACTTATATGCGTAGAATCAATAGACTTAGAGGGAACTTTATTCAAAATATTGTTGCATTAAGCAATGCATCACCCCAATAGACAAAATCCAAGTTGGCCTTAGCCATCATGGATTGCACCATATCCATGAGAGCCCTATTCTTCCTTTCGACTACTGCATTTTGTTATAGAGTCCAAGGAAGTGTGAGTTGCCTCGCAATTCCCTTTTGATCAGAAAATGTTTTTAAATCATTGGACATGTACTCGCTACCACGATTAGTCCTCAATGACTTGATCTTCTTACCCAATTGATTCTCCTCTAAGTGCAAGTATGTTTCAAAGCACCTCAATGCTTCACACTTGTGCTTTAGCAAGAACACATAGGTAAATCGAGTACAATCATCAATGAGTGTGATAAAGTATCTAAACCCAAGTCTAGACACAATTCTCATTGGTCCACAAAGATCGAAGTGAACTAATTGTAAAGCTTCTTAACTTCTAGTTACCTTGGCAAAAGGCTTTCTTGTGGCCTTGCCAACAAGACATGATTGGCAACTTAGTATAGAGACCTTGGACAATGATCCAAGTAAGCCACATGTGGCCAGCATAGTCATCCCTTTTTTGTCCAATATGTCCCAAACACTCATGCCAAGTCATCTCAGTAGTAACCTCAGTTATATAGCAACTAGAAGTAGCAACATTCGCGTTCAATTCAAACAATTCGTTGTTTACTAAACAAGAACACACGACTACGTTATCTTTAATAATATCTACAGATTTATTAAAGAAATTCAAGCAATATATGAACTTTAACAAGGAACACACAGAAACCAAGTTTCTACAAATATCAGGTACATATAGAACATCAATTATCCACAAATTTCTATTGTTCAGAGGAACTCTACAAGTTCCTATCCCTTCTACTTCAAGGCTTGCATTGTTCCCCACAGAAACTTGCTTTGCTCCCTTTGGTAACTTTTTAAAGGCCACGAATCAAGACTTTTCTTTGGCTATGTGGTTCGTTGCTCCCTAATCTATAATCCACAAAGAATCATATTCAGTTAAGTAAATGCATGACACAACATGCACAAATGAAGTAGAAAAGGGATCATGTACCTTAGGACGTGCTTTGCACTCATTTGCAAAGTTTCACTTATTGCCACAATTGAAGCACTTCAACTTGGCTTTGTTGCGCTTCTTCTTGAACTTTTTCAAGGTGGCACCGTTCCCATTGTGGGGAAAGGAAGTTCCAGCAATGCATGCCTTTGAATGGTTCTTGATGGCCATCACCTCTGCTTCTAGCAAAAGGTTCTTTGCAATGTCATCAAATGACTTGATTTGAGAGTTGTGGCATAAATGGACTTTCATTAATTGCCACTCCTCATTAGGCAAGGAATGGATTATTGCTTGAACTTATTGCTCATCGGTGAGCAAATGACCAGTATATTTGAGTTGATGAATCATGCGTGACATCTCATGTAAGTGGGCACTCATGGTGTGGTCAGCCCTCTTACTATAATTCTCAAACTTGAGAATCATAGCTCTTTGTTTCTCCAAAGAAACATCTCCATGCTTAGTCTTAGCCGAATCCTATATGGCTTTGGCTGACTCAAGCATAAAGAAATCTACCATGAGTTCATCAACTATGGTACTCAAGAGATTAACACAGGCCACATAATCTTTCTTTTTATATGCCTCATAGGCATTAGAGTTTCCACCCACTGTTGGTGGCTCAACCGTATGGAAGAGCATATCAAGTGTATCTTGCTCAGTTAAGATGAATTGAACCTTTTGTTGCCAAATGGAGTAATTATCTCCATCAAGCTTGAGGTCTTTAATTAATTTAGCAACAATATTCTTACATGCCTTCTACATTGGTGCCATTATCACATATAACTGCGTTTCTACCACAACAAGACTTAATCAAGCAACATGTATGAGAAACAACTATTTCATGCTAAAACATAGCAAAAGAAATGCATATACATTCAATTAGAAATATGTCAACATGCTTTCATTGTTTCACAAAACATGCTCTCAATAAAACCTTTAATTTAGCATGACAACTATCTCATATAGAATATATAGCAACAAATACGTTCACATACCATTATCATGATTGCGCTAAAAAATATATACCAATATATTAGTATGTCAATTTTATGATCATAAAATCATTTCAAATCATGCTTTCAACCTAAAGCTCTGATACCATTTGTTGACTTTTTATCATAACTCAAACAAGAAATCTTATGATTTCATAAGCATACAAGATCCTACGCATGTCACTAAGAAGGGTAGGATGATATACTAACTTGAAATGCAACAGAATAACTCCTTGTATGCTTGATGTTTTGCCTTCCTTGTGAAGATCCACTATGGTTTCTCCTTCTTCTCTAACTCGCCATGTTTGGAATGGATGGAGTAGACCAATTTTGTCACAACACACTAAGATCAGAAGAGTTGCTAACTGTGAAAGTAGCAATCCTTATGGTTCACCCACAGTCCTCTTAATAAACTTAACAACTATTTTATAGGAGAGTGCTTCGACACATGAAGACTTGAAAGAAGGGAGTGTTTTTAGGTCAAAGATAGGGAGAAGAGTGTAGTATTAGGCCAAAGAAAAAAAACCTCTCAAGGGAACTACAAAATTCCCTTTTGTAGGCCACTAAAGGGTGCCTTTGAAAAGTCATGAATCTTTCAAGAGTTATGTCTCTTAGAGAAACATCAGAACCCTTCTAAGAGTTATGTCTCTTGGTGAAACATCATGACTCTTAGCTAAGGGACACATCCTTTGGCAAAGAATCATGTATCTTTACTTAAAGTCATGATGGTACACTCATTACCATTCATTTTTGTACAAGAACCCTTTTTTGGCAGCCAAAACAATACATCCTTTCATTCAAAGTACACATACCTTAGTGAAAGGATGTCATGTATGTTCATTCTAAGGCAAGGTACATGATGAATCTTCCCCATTGTCTAAATTCAACTTCTTGGCCTAATTCATCCTTTCTTGGCCGAATTCATGTATCCATGTGGAGACAATGAACTTGCACTCTAAGTGCATGCATGTGAAGATGAATTATGGCATGCTATAGTTCATGGTACACCCTAGTGTGGTTGTGCACTCAAACACTCTAGATTCCTTCATCTAGCACCACCAATTTCGCCCATTAAGCTTTAGGTTTCAACTCCAACTCATGCTCCTTAATTAGCTCTTCTAGCTTAACTAGTGTGAACACATTTATAGTTAGTTCAATTTCGAAGAACCATATATGAGTTCTGGTAATCTCAATTGAGTCCAATTGAGCCTATCCCTAGCTTTCTAACTATTTAACTAGTTTTAATGAGCTCCCATGGGCTTATCTTAAGCTAGCTTTAGACACTTGAGCTATGGGAAAGTCATGTCAAACCACTTATAGCTTACGTGAGCTTTATTGAGCTCCCTTGAGCTAAGGTTGAGCTCCTTACATGAAACCCAAGCACTTTCAAATATATCTTGGTGCGTTAAATGGAATTTGTAGCATTTAAGCTATAAAATTCCAACATAACAATCACAATGTAAAGAGATTTTGTTTACATGCCTAAGGTCGCACCCACAACTCAAAATTATATGCTTCAACTATTATTTGTTTTCATTTTTGTATGTTCACTTGTTGAGTATGTTCTGTTTGAGTGGGAGCATATTTTTTTAAAATATATCTATGTGTATGTGGGAGCTTGTTGGAATTTTATAGCTTAAGTGCTACAAAATTTATTTGACGCACCAAGATATATTTGAAAGTGCTTGAGTTTCATGTAAGGAGTTAACCCCAGCTCAAGGGAGCTCAATCAAGCTCTGTAAGCTATAAGTGGCTTGACATGACTTGTCCTGAACTCAAGTGTCTAAAGCTAGTTTAAGGTAAGCTCGTGGGAGCTCATTAAAACTACTTAATAGCTAGAAAGCTAGGGATAAGCTCAATTGGACTCAATTGAGATTACCCCAGCTCATCTTTGGTTTTTGAGAATTGAAGCTAGCTATAAATGTGTTCACACTAGTTAAGCTAGAAGAGCTAATTAAGGAGCATGAGTTAGAGTTGAAACTCAAAGCGTAATGCACGAAATTGGTTATGCTAGATGAAGGAATCTAGCATGCTTGAGTGCAAAATGGACAATTGGGTGTATTATGAGCTGTATCACGCCCTAATGCATCTTCCCATGCATGCACTTAGAGTGCAAGTTCATTGTCTCCATATGGATATATGAATTCGGCCAAAAAAAGATGAATTCGACCAAAGGGTTGAATTTGGCCAATGGGGAAGATTTGTCATGTACCTTGCCTTAGAATGAACATACATGACACCTTTTCACCAAGATATGTGTACTTTGGATGAAAGGATGTGTTGTTTCAACCAATGGTTGTGACCATTTGTCCAAAAAGGGCTTCATGTACAAGAATGAATGGTCATGAGTGTACCATCATGACTTTAAGTGAAGATACATGACTGTTTGCCAAAGGATGTGTCCCTTGGCCAAGAGTCATAATGTTTCACCAAGAGACATAACTCTTGAAAGAGTCATGATGTTTTTACAAGAAACATAACTCGTGGAAGAGTCATGAATCTTCAAAGGCATCTTTTGGTGGCCTATAAAAGGGAATTTTGTAGTTCCTTTGGGTTTTTTTTCTTTGGTAGAATACTACCCTCTTCTCCCCATATTTGAGCTGAAAACACTTCCTTCTTTCAAGTCTCCATGTGTTGAAGCACTCTTCTATAAAATAGTTATTAAGCTTATTAAGAGCATTGTGGTTGAACCATAAGGATTGCTACTTTCAAAAGTTAGCAACTTTTCTGAACTTAGTGCGTTGTGACGAGATCGATCTACTCTATCCATTCCAACCACGACAAGTTGGAGGAGAAGAAGCCATAGTGGATCTCCATAAGGGAGCAAAACATCAAGCATACAAGGAATTATTCTACTGCATTTCAAGTTAGTATATCATCCTACCCTTCTTAGTGATATACATAGGATCTTGTATGCTTATGAAATCATGAGATTTCTTGTTTGAGTTATGATCTAAAATCAGCATATCAGTCCTCAATGACTTGATCTTCTTACCTAGTTGATTCTCCACTAAGTGCAAGAATGTTTCTAAGAACCTCAATGCTTCACACTTGTGCTTTAGTAAGAACACATGGGTAAACCGAGTACAATCGTCAATTCCCATTAGTTCGCAAAGATCAGAGTGAACTACTTGTAAAGTTTCTTAACTTCTAGTTGCCTTGTGAAAAGGCTTTCTTGTGGCCTTGTCAACAAGACATGATTGGCAACTTGGTATAGAGACCTTTGACAATGATCCAAGTAAGCCACGTGTGGCCAAGTTAGTCATACTTTCTTGTTAATATGTCCCAAACGCTCATGCCAAGTCATCTCAATAGTAACCTTAGTTACTTAGCAATTAGAAGTAGCAACACTTGCGTTCAATTCAAACAACCCTTGTTTACTAAACAAGAACATATGACAACGTTATCTTTAATAATATTCTCAGATTTGTTAAAGAAATTCAAGCAATATTCAAACTTTAACAAGGAACATACAGAAACCAAGTTTCTACAAATCTTAGGTGCATATAGAACATCAATTAACAAAAAATGTCCATTGTTTAGAGGAACTGTACAAGTTCTTGTCCCTTCAAGGCTTGCATTGTTCCCCACAAAAAGATGCTTTGCTCCCTTTGGCAACTTCCTAAAGGCCACGACCAAGACTTTTCTTTGGCTATATGGTTCGTTGCTCCTAAATCTCTCTAATCCACAAAGAATCAAGCTCAGTTAAGTACATGCATGATACAACATGTACAAATGAATTAGAAAAGGGATCATGTACTTAGGAGGTGCTTTGCACTCATTTGCGAAGTGTCCGTTATTGCCACAATTGAACACTCATTTGTAAGCAAGATTGAACACAAGTAAAGATGTAACATGATTCAAAAAGTTTGGCTCTGATACCAAATGATATAAACCTTAGTGAAGGAAAACTTAAGACTCAAAATCAACAAAGAAAAGAGACTCGAGAATCCTTCTTGAATCATGTGAATAACTTGATCCCAACCAAACTTGATGATTGGAACCAAAGTTATAAGTTGATCACTATAAGTTACCTTGAAGAGACTAGGTTTAGTTCTTGACTAAAGAACCAAGAGAAAACTCTAATAGAGAAGCACCCAAATTTTATTGATGATAAGATCATGTTTCTAATATATGGTATTTCCTCTCTAAATAGGTAACAAATGATGAAAATCCTATAAGGAAGCTTTTTCTAAACTATTCGTAAGAACAACTAAATAGGAAAAACTTGACTAGGAAGGATTCCCTTAACTAATGGATACAATCCAGCCATAATTAGCCTTAAATATGAAATCCTTCAAAAAAATAACTTGACAACTTATCATAATTAATGAAAGAAAGTCAAAACACGAAATTTCCATTCAATCCCACATTTTTAGTCTTTTTAAAAGGTAAGTATGCAGATTGTGCTTCATGAAAAACTAGCATGTGGGTCATTCTTGCGTATTAGGCTCCAAGCATTATTTTTTATTTGTTAGCCTTTGCTCATCTTCTTAGGCCGAAATATAAGTAATTAATATTGGTAATGCTTTAGAATTTGTCTTGAATGTCAATGACACCCTTGCAAAGCCTCCTTCATGCACTTAGTTTTTGCTCTTATCATAGGACTTCCAATGCCTTGTAATGGATTGGTGAGTTTTGATGCAAGCTGACCTCCATCAGAAAAAGATGCAACAATATGAGAAGCAAGTGATATTAAAATTTGGTGATTGGGTTTCGGGTACACTTATGAAAGGAAAGATTTCCAAGCAAACAAAAATCTATGTTATCGTAGCATAATGATGGAGTGTTTTAAGTGTAGGAAAGAATCAATGAGAACACATACAAGATTGATATGCTAGGTGAATATGATGCTCATACTACTTTCATCATTACTGATCTTTTTGATTTTGCAAACAAAGAAGTCTATTTGAGGACAAATCCTTACAAAGAAAGGGGGAATGATGGAGATAAAGGATCCCAAGTGACATCAGACAAGGCAGAAGGAATGGGATGTGTTGGAGAGCTTGGAAAGCAAGAAAAAACACTTAAACAAACTCAAAAAGTGGTTACTAAGGCAAAAGATCCATTAGAGAATCTTAGAGGAGTAACGACACTATTGTGGGTTAAATGAACTAAAGAGGCTCTCAATAATCTAACGGTGGACCTATATGCAAGGGAAGAAGATAAAAAACTTGGAAAAACGTCAACTAAGTTCATAATGATGACTCAAGGCTTGGAGGATCAATGTTTTGGACTTGTTGAAGAAGATTAACTATGTTGTGCAACTAGAAACACCCTATTTGTTATGATTAGGCTATTTTGAGCATCTTTGGGCTGTATGGTGTAATCTGTTTAAGCCAACTCAAATTATTCTTTGAATATCTTAGTTAAGTTATTTAAGACTTAACAAAGTGGGTTCCAGCCTTAAATAAGCCCACTTAGCTGTTTGGTTTAATTTGGGCCTAAATAGCCTATTTTAAGCTTATTTTTAGGATTTGTTGTTTGACCAAAAATCCACTTCCTATCCTTGTGAGATTCGACTTAGGGCATTGATTTTAGTATATGAACACTCAAAACTCATTTTTAATCAGCTTTTATTGATTTCTAAATTCAATAAACATGGTAAGTGTTCTTTGCATTCCTTTATAGAAATCCTTTCTGATGCTCTTTAAAGACTTGATTTTCATTCAAGCCAGAGCTTGTGAAGATCAAAACTCATTCCTTATGACCCCTAATCCCTTTCTAATTATGTGCGTATGGTGAAAAACCTTCTTAAGTCGTTAATTCAATCTTGATTCATATAAAATGATCCTTAGTTCCTGAATCCATGATTTATGCTTCATCCGATCTAAGGTGAAGAGTATATAAATTTTTTTGATTCATTCTTGTCCTAGATCTCTAAGTCAAACTCTGAAAGAAGAATGATCCGTCAATTTAGGTTATGCTCCAGCATACAATAATGGTATAGTGCATGGAGATAGTCACAAGCATTGATACTTGGATTACATGGTCTAAATGTAAGGGAAAAGACTTTTCATAGCCCAAACAAGAAGGTAGTTAGGTTTGGACTAAATATGGGAGGCATGCTTAATGTAGTTAAATTTTAAGATGTTTTCTTTGTTATTTTTCCTATAATTTTCGTAAATTTTTTATTATTATAATTTTAGGAAGTATAATAATTAGGAAAATGGTTGGAAAGTAGATTTGCTTGCCACTTAAGTACTATTTATTTCCTATTCAAATTAGGAAGACTTGTTCTCTTTGTTTTCCAGTCAATTTGGGCAGATTTATTATCTGATTTTTAGTGTAATTTTAGTTTCCTTTTTCCAAATCAAAAACAAGGAAGCTTAAGACCTCCCTATATAAGGAGCATTGTAATTAATAAAGTAGATTTTAGACAATAAAATTCAGGTCGAAAGCTTTCTCATAAACATTTGTGTGTGAGTTTTATTTCTCACCTTGTAAGGTTAGGAATGGTCCTTGGGCTAATCTCTTTGGTGTTGTGGCTTTAGAGTGACAGAACTTAAGTTCTTATCTATCTTTCTTCAAAATTAGATAAAGTTTAATTCTTAATGAACAAAACACGTTCAGATTTATTTTTTTGATTGACCAAAAACATCAAGTGGTTTCCAAGTACAAGTGTTCTGTTTGTGAGTTGTTGGTTAGGGAAGCTCATAGAAGAGGATTGGTAGGTCATTTTTGGCATTTATAAGACTTTAAATGTGCTTTAAGAGCACTTTTGTTGACCTTGCATGCATCCTGGTGTTAAAGCTCATGTTAACCAATGTGGGTCAAGTCAATGTACTAAGGGCACATTTCATGAAACTTTATCTATGCCTCTGTTTGTACATTTAAAACCTTGGTAACATGTGAGCACGGACTTCATCATAGGGCTACCTTGTGCTTTACGAGGAAAAGAAGCTATCATGGTAGTAGTAGATTGTTTATCCAAGATGGTGCACTTTGTTCCTTGTCATAAGTTGGATGAAGCTGCAAATATAGCTAATTTGTACTTCAAGGAGATTTCATCTTCATGGGGTGCCTAAGTCTACTGTATCATATTGAGACTCAAAGTTCTTAAGTCATTTTTGGCATTCTCTATAGAGATCGTTAAGAACAAAGCTTTCGTTTAGTACATCGTATCCTCCACAAACGAAAGGCCAAATTGAAGTTACGAACAAAACTTTTGATGGTTATTTGCATGGGTTAATAAGTAAGTGATATGAAACAAAAAAAAGCTTATTCAAGATTTAGTCAAACCATCCATTAAGTCACTTAGAACAAATAGAAAACAACTTCCAAATCAACCCAAATTAGATTTTCTCAACACCACAAAACAATCTTAAGAATAGTCCAAACCAAACTTCAAACAAATCAAACACAAGGTAAATTAAACTTACTATAATAGAAGGCCAACAATTAATCCAAACATAAAGGAGATACCACCAACTTTAATTATCCAACACCAAGTTAGGGCAAGTTTGGATCAAGGAAAGAACAAGAGAAGAACTCCATATTCTTGATTTTTCTATTCATCATATTTAAGTGAGCATTACAAAATGAGAGAATGGAAATGGCCTTTATATAGGCTAACATATGTGTGGTTCATCCACCATTCAAAAATAACAAAATCCATACCCATTTAATGCTTTAGGAAACAAATTTCCTTAATTTGTGTATCATGTTTCTAACTACCCATCAACTTGCATGATCTTCTCTCATTTGGATCAAATGACAACCAAAACTTGGTCTTGCTAGAATTGGGCCTTTCCATGCTTGTTGCTCACTAGTTAGGCTATCAAAAATGGTCTTGGAAATTTCCTAGACCTTAAGCACTCCATGGACAATCTTGAAGAATTTAGATAAAACTTAGGCCGAATTGTCTTCACTCACTTGGGATGATTTCTCTTGAGTTGCTTAGGCTGAATTCTTCTTGTCTTAGGCTAATTCTTGGGATGGTCTCCTTTCTTTCCACCTTCCATTCTACAAGTTTGTTAGGACTTGTATCCACATCATCCCCCCTGGGATGAGGAGGATTTGTCCTCCAATCCACATGCACGCCATCTTCCAAATATGGAGATAAATCACCAATGTTGAAAGTAGCCAAGACGTTGCCAAATTTCGATGGCAAGTCAATCTTGTATGCATTGTCTCCAATATTCTCAAGAACTTCAAACAGGCCATTGAATCTGGTTTCCAATTTGCTTTTTCTCTTAAAGGGAAATCTTTCTTTTCTCAAATGTATCCATACGAGATCATCGGTTGGAAATGGGTGGGATTTCTATGCTTATTAGCTCTCATTTTATAAGCTTCATTAGCCTTGGCTATTTGGCCTTTAACAGACTCATGCACTTCTTCATTTCTTTAGCCTTCTTTTTAGCATCAAGACTCACTTGTACATCAAGAGGCAAAGCACTCAATTCAAGGGGAGTGATAGGATTAAGGCCATAAAGTACTTCAAATGGGGTATGGCTGATTGTACCTCTCTGAGACCAGTAATAGGCAAACTTGGCATGGGTTAATTCGATGTCCCAATCACTCAAACTTTTACTCACCAAGGTTCTTAGGATAATCCCTGAAGTTCTACTGGTAACTTTGATTTGTCTATTTGTTTGGGGGTGGTGAGATGTGCCAAATACAAGCTTAGTACCCAATTGACTCCATAAAGATCTCCAAAAATGGCTAAGGAATTTAGACTCCCTATCTGACACAATGATTATAGGAAGACCTTACAATCTCATAATTTCTTTGAAAAATAATTTAGCCACATGGGATGCATCATGAGTCTTGTTGCATGTAATAAAATGTGCCATTTTTAGAATCTATTCATAATAACCAGAACAGAATCTTTACCTCTTGGAGTTCTTAGCAATGTAATAATGAAGTCCATGCTTAAATTTTCCATGGTTGAAGTGGAATTGGAAATGTAATATAGATATCAGGTTTTAAATGGCTTTTGACTCTTTGAAAAACACCACACCTAGCCACAATGTTTTGTACATCCCCTAGCATCTTTGGTCAATAAAATTGCTCCTTAAGAATGTCCAAAGTCTTAGTTACCCGAAATGACCAGCAAGTCCTCCTTCATGCACTTCCCTCACAAGTAATTCTCTAAAATTCCCATTAGGCACACAAAATTTGTTGCCTTAAATCCATTATTCAACACATAATCTTTGAAAATGCCCTTAGCGCATTTAGCCATGTTGATGCCATCTCCTCATAAAACTTATATTGTTCCTTCAACATACCAAACCCAAGTATTTTAGCATTTAGAACGGTAAAAATTGAGTACTCCCTTGTACTTAGATACAAATGAAAAGGATTGAAGAAACTCAACCCACTCGGTATTTCTCGAGTTTAGTTTATGTTGTCCATTGATAAACTTGAGTGCTTGATGATACGAATGCAACACAAACTATTTTGGCCTTAGATAATGACTCCAATGGTCTACGGCTTTAAAAATGACGTAAAACTCCTTGTCATAAATACTATATCTCCTCTGTGATTCATTGAGCTTCTCGCTAAAGTAAGTTAATGGCCTTTTATCTTAAGTACTGCCCAAATTCCAACCCCACTTGCATCACACTCAACTTTAAAAACTTTGTTGAAATCGATTAAGGCTAGAATGGGTGCTTCACAAAGCCTTTTCTTAATCATCTCAAAGGCTTCATTTGCTTCTTTAGTCCACTCAAAGCTGCCCTTCTTCATGCATTCAATCACAGGAGCCATAAATTTGGCACAAATCTTCTATGAAATGATGTAAACCATGAAAACTTCTAACATCATTGATGGATCTAGGTTCTGACCAACTTTGAATTGCAGCCACTTTTGATTGGTTAACCATAATACCATCTCCTGTCACAACATAACCAAGAAACACTACACTCTTCATAAAAAACTCACACTTCTCCATCTTAGCATACAATCTTCACTTCCTTAATACTTCAAACACTTGTCTAAGATGACTCACTTGGTCACTCTCACAATGACTATACACAAGCATATCACAAACATATGTATAAGATTGCTCACATGGTCACTCTCGTAATGACTATACACAAGTATATCATCAAAATAAACCACTACAAATCTGCTAAGAAAGGTTTCAATACCTCATTCATCAATCGCATGAAAGTGCTTGGTGCATTTGAAAGTCCAAAAGACATAACCATCCGTACATAAAGTCCTTTGGTTTTGAAGTTTGTCTTCCACTCATCTCCTTCTCTCATCCTTATTTGGTGATATCTGCTTCGAAGATCAATCTTGGAAAAATGTTTGACCCATGCAACACATTGAGCATATCATCAAGCCTAGGTATGGGGTACCTATATTTGATGGTGATATTATTTATAGCTTGACTATCAACACAAATCTGATAACTCCCATCTTTCTTTGGCACTAACACGGTGGGAACCAAGTAAGGACTCCTACTCTCCGTCACGAATCCTCTCTGATTCAGTTCATCCACTTGTTTTTGAAACTCCTTAGACTCCTCCGAATTGCATCTTTAGGCTGGTTTGTTTGGTAGGGGTGCTCCCAGTAACAAATCTATATGGTGCTCAACACCCCTCTATGGTGGTAATCTGAGTGGAAACTTATTATGGAAAACATCTTAGAATTCAAAGAGTAATGGTTTGACTAATGAATGGGGTTCACTCTCTATGGCTTCTCTCCTCTAGTCTATGAGCAAGGTTAGGATGGGTTGGTGTTTGATGATGACTTTTTCCACTTGGTTGGCATTTAGAAAATGGTTCTTTTGAGTGGTTTCAGATTTAGGTGGTGATGAGGGTGGAAATGTTCGGTTAGCCTAAAGTGATGATTTTCTTGTTGAACTTGAAGATGTAGGTTTTCTTTCCCCAATCATGAATAAACTCTCTATAATACTACCATGGTCTCTCCAATAACAAGTTACATGCATCCATGGGTATCACATCACATAATACTTTGTCAACGTAACTCTTACTGATACGTAAACCCCAAGAAATCTAAGTTCTTGAAACCCCCCTAATTCTATTAGTTCATTACCCCAACTTTCTATCCTAAGAACACGTTTGATCAAACCCCAATTTCGTGAATTAAGACCCAATCCTAAAGAAATCAGAAACTAATTCAGGTTGCAAGTACTTTCTCATTGTTACAAATCAATTTATTGAAGTAATCAAGAAGGCAATCACACCTCTCTTGAAGAAATCCAAATTCTGAAAATTCTATTAATCAATGACACAAAAGTGGTCTTACATCCCTCATCTTATTCTATTTATATTGTAGAAAATAAGAGGACCTAAACTTCTAAAGCCAAACAATGGGCTTAATACAATCAGCCTATAAAACAAGTTCAAAACTTAAACTAAATAAAATCAAAGAAATTAAAAGCCCAAATGTTACAATCAACCCTTTTATAAGAGATATTGAGCTTATCTTCAAAAATTGGCTAAGTACTAGCCTCTTCATGCTTCCCTTAGCAAAATTACGAGCTTTGGCACGCCTTGGTGTTCCTCCATAGATGTCATGGCCTCATCATGAATTTGAGATGTGATTAAGCCTTGAACAAATCCTTGCATAGCTTGCTTGAGCTTTGAAGCTTGCTGCCTTCTAATTGGTCCACTAGACATAGAAAGCTTGTCTTGTTGAGTAGTGTTGTGGCGTTGAATCTCCTTGCCAAGGCTGGTTGTATCACCACCATGGCAAGGTTCTTGACTGGATTGAACAAGGAGATGGCAAATGTGGTGGAGCTTCAACACTATGTGAAGATTGAGGATATAGTAGACATGGCCATGAAAGTGGAGAGACAATTGAGATCAAAAGTGACAGCGAGGAGTTGGGTGAGTTCTAGCTACCCATGGAGCTCAAAATGGCCCAAGAAGGAGGAGAAGTCCAAGGACAAGGGGGTAGACTTCAAGCAGACCCCAAAGAAGCCGAGTAATGGGGCTAATAAAAAAGGTAACCCTTCAACTCAAGCTACTTCTAGTAAGCATTCTACTATCAAATGTTTTAAATGCTTAGGTTCTGGTCATATTGCTTCTCAATGCCCTCATAGAAAAGTGATGTAGATAATGGAGTTATTGATTCTAAGGATAGTGACATTGATGATTTACCTTGTGATAATGTTTGTGATGATAATGATGAATGTATGGAGAGAGCGGTCACAGGGGAAGTACTTGTAGTTAGGAGGGTACTAAGTGCTAGAGTGAGAGATGAGATTTTTGATTAGAGGGAGAATTTATTTCATTCTAGATGTCTAGTGGGAGGTAAGGTTTGTAATCTGATCATAGATGGGGGTAGCTGTACCAATGAGGCTAGTCAAACTATGGTGGAGAAATTGGGCTTGACCTATAGAAAACATCCAGAGCCATATAATTTGCAATGGTTTAATGATAGTGCGGATGTGAAAGTGACTAGACAGGTATTGGTGCCATTTTTAGTAGGGAGGTATGAGGATACAGTGTGATGTGATACCCATGGAGGTAGGACATTTGTTGCTTGAGAGGCCTTGGCAGTTTGATAGGCAGGTTTCACATGATGGGTACACAAACAAGTACTCATTCAAGTTCAAAGGTAGAAACTTCACTTTGGTACCTTTATCTCCTCATGAGATTAACCTAGACTAAATCAAAGCTTTGCAAAGAGAGGAGGATTTGGGTAGTGAGTTAAAGAAAAATGATGAGGGAAAAGAGGCCCAAAAAAAGAGAAATTAGCTCAATAGGGAGTGACTGCACGAGTGAAGAAAAGAAAGCAGAATGTGCAGAAGAGAAGAGCTCAGTGATAGAAAAAAAGAGTGAAAAGAAAGAGCAAAAAGTGAGTTTGTTTGCTAAGGGAAAAGATTTGAGGAGAGCAACTAAAGAGAAGAGAGCACTAGTGATAGTGAGATATAGAGAGTGTTTAGTTTCTGACATTAACCCTCTTGATTCTTTGCCTAGTATGTTTTCATCTCTTTTGTAAGATTATTCATATGTCTTTCCCGAGGAGATGCCCAAGGGACTGCCACCCTTAAGAGGCATAGAGCACCAGATAGACTTATTGTCCAGAGCTCAAATTCCTAACTGTCCAGCTTACAGGAGTAACCCTGAGGAGACAAAAGGTTTCAAAAGCAAGTGGATGAGCTATTAGAAAACGGGAATGTAAGGGAGAGTTTGAGTCCTTGTGTTGTATTTGTGTTGTTGGTGCCCAAAAAAGATGGGACATGGAGGATGTGTGAGTATTGCAAAGCCATGAATAAAATTGCTGTAAAGTTTCACCATCCTATCCCCAGACTTGATGACATGTTAGATGAATTGTATGGAGCTTGTTTATTTACTAAGATTGATTTGAAAAGTGGATATCATCAAATTCACATGAAACTAGGAGATGAGTGGAAAACTACATTTAAAATCAAATATGGATTGTATGAATGGTTAGTTATGCCTTTTGGATTAACTAATGCACCTAGTACATTCATGAGGTTAATGAATCATGTTTTGAGTGAGTTTCTTGGAAAATTTGTGGTTGTTTATTTTGATGACATTTTGGTTTATAGCTCCCATCTTGATGAGCATGTCATGTGAGGTGTTTGTTGGATCTGTTGAGAAATGAGAAACTGTATGCAAATCTTAAGAAGTGCACCTTTTGCATTGATATATTGGGTTTTTTAGGATTAGTAGTCAATACTCAAGGAGTAGAGGTTGATAGTGACAAGGTGAAGGCTATTCGAAAGTGGCCAACACCTAAAAGTGTGGTGAGGTAAGGAGTTTTCATGGATTTGCCATTTTTACAGGAGGTTTGTGAAAGATTTCTCTACCATTGCTGCTCCTCTGATTGAAATAGTAAAAAAGGAGAAAGGTTTACATGGGGTAAGGAACATGAACATGCATTTTTAGAGTTGAAAGATAAATTATGTTTTGCTCCTATTTTTTGTTTACCTAATTTTGATAAAGCTTTTGAGGTGGAATGTGATGCTTCTAGGATTGTTATAGGTGCTGTGCTTTTGTAGGTAAACAGGCCAATTGCATACTTTAGTGAGAAGCTTAGTGGTGCACAACTCAATTATCCAACCTATGACAAGGAATTATATGCTATTGTGAGATCACTAGAGGTGCGGAGACATTACCTTTAACCCAAGAAAATTGTCATTAGGACAGATCATGAGTCCTTAAAGCACTTGAAAGGATAGGGCAAGTTGAGTAAGAGACATATCACTTGGGTGGAGTTTCTGGAGACTTTTTCCTATGTGTTTCGATACAAGCAAGGGAAGGAGAATGTAGTGGCTAATGCATTGTCTACGTAGTACACTTTACTTTCTACTCTTTGTTCTAAATTTTTGGATTTTGAACATCTTAAGGATTTGTATTTCTTAGATGTTGACTTTGCTACTATATATTCTACTTGTGAACATGTTGCATTCTAGAAATTCTATAGGCATGATGGCTATCTATTTAGGGGTAGTCAATTATGTGCACCTAATTGTTCTATGTGTGCTTTAAGCATGAGGCCCATAATGATAGTTTGATGGGTCATTTTGAGATTGGTAAGACTTTGGATATTTTACATGAACATTTTTATTGGCCTAGTATGCGTAAGGATGTTGAATGTGTATGTGTCAAATGCATTGCATGTAGACAAGCAAAATCCACTGTCAAATCTTATGGATTGTATACCCCTTTACCTGTGCCTACTGAACCATGGGTTGATGTTTCTATGGACTTTGTTTTGAGCTTGCCTAGGATAAAGAGGGGTTTTGATAGCATCTTTGTTGTTGTGGATAGGGTTAGCAAGATGACGCATTTCATTGCACATGCTATAAGACTGATGATGCTGTGCATGTAGCGATTTATTTTTCAGAGATGTTGTTAGATTGCATGGCATTCATAGGTCTATTTTTTTGACAAAGATGCTAAGTTTTTGAATCATTTTTGGTGTGTTTTGTGGGGCAAGTTGGGTAAAAAATTACTTTATTCTACTACTTGTCATCCATAGACAGATGGGCAGACCGAGGTAGTTAATAAGACCTTGGGTACCTTACTGCATACTATAGTGGGTAAGAATTTGAAAACTTGGGGTGAGTGTTTACCATTTATTGAGTTTGCATATAATAGGAGTGGCATTCTAATATAGGTTTTTCACCTTTTGAGTTTGTTTATGGTTTTAATCCTTTGATTGTTTTGGAATTGATGCCTTTATCCTTGCATGAGTTGTCTAATACAAATAGCAAAAGGAAAGCTAAGATGGTCAAAGAGTTGCATGAGAAAGCAAGACAGCACATAAAGTAGAGGAACAAGGTATATGCAAAGCAAGCCAACAAGGGGCGCAAGAAGGTGACCTTTGAACCTGGTGATTGGGTTTGGATGCATCTGAGGAAGGAGATGTTTCCTATCTAGAGGAAATCCAAGCTAGATCCTAGGGTGATGGTCCATGGGTGTTGGAGCAGATCAATAACAATGCCTACAAGCTTGATCTTCCTGGTAAGTATAATTTGTCTGCTACTTTTAATGTTGCTGATCTTTCTCCTTTTGATGTGGATTCAGATTTGAGGACGAATGTTCTTGAGAAGGAAGGGGATGATGTGAGTAAGACCAGGGTGACACCAAATGGGCTAGGCATGGATCAACTGATGGTTAGTAAAAGACAAACTGGAGAAAGACCAGTTGAAGCCTGGGATGAGATGAAACGCATCATGAAAAAGAGATTTGTGCCAAGTTACTACTATTTAGTTGCATCAAAAACTCCAAACATTGAAGCAAGGTTCGAAGAGCGTGGACGATTACTAGAAGGAGATGGAGATAGCTATGATAAGAGCTAACATAGAGGAGGGTAGAGAGGCTACAATGGCTCGGTTCCTTGTTGGTCTAAACAAAGAGATAGCCAACGTGTTAGAGCTTCATCAATACTTAGAGTTGGAGGACATGGTAAGCATGGCTATGAAGATTGAGAAGCAATTGAAGGGACAAAGCTTTAGCAAGGGCAACACCTCGGGATCTTTAAATTCTTGGGTCTTAAATGGCCCAAGAAGGAGGAAAAAAGTAAGGATAAGTCCTATGACAATAAGGAGAAGTCCAAGGAAAAGTGGACAGCCTCTAAAGGTGCGCTACATCTAATGATCAAAATCCTAGCACTAAGCAAAGAGACATCAAATGCTTCAAGTGTTTGGGTTCAAGTCATAAGGCAAACCAATGTCCCAATAGGAAGATCATGTATTTATGAGATGGGGTAATTGAATCAGAATATAGTGATGGAGGTGATATGCCTGAGTTGGAGGATTGCACTAATGAAGAAGTTGAGCAACCAGTCCAGGCCAAAGCACTGAGGTGAGTTCTCAATGCACAAGAAAATATAGAGCTTGATGAATAAAGGGAGAACATATTCCACACCAGATATTAATTAAAGGTAAGATATGTAGTTTAATAATTGATGGAGGTAGTTGTACCAATGTTGCAAGCAAGGTTTTGGTTAAGAAATTGGGACTGCCTCTCATTAAGCACTCTAGTCCTTATAAGTTGCAATGGCTTAATGAGTGTGGAGAGGTTAGGGTGAACAAGCAAGT
>JAOTJB010077179.1:0-20829 GCA_027123815.1 Erythroxylum minutifolium | reverse complement strand
ATGCCATGTGGAGTTTGTAGAGATTGCACGTAGCGCTCCCTTATCTTAGGATATGTGTCGGAATGACCTACGGGAGTTCCGGTACATACCCTAGGGTAATGGGGTGTTACACTAACAAAATTTTGAAAAATTTAACCTATTGATAATAAGATTATGAAGTCTAGCTTTAATGTCTTAATAAAATTTTAATGATTTTAACCAGTTGATAACATGATTGTGGAATCTAGCTATAATTAGTTTGATAAAATATTAAGAATTTTAATTTTCTAATAAAGTTATTGAGTCTTTCTCTAATTATTTTGATTTTTAAAAGAATTTTAACCTGTCAACAATATAATTTTGGATTCTAGCTCCAATTACTTTACCAATCTTGAATTAAAGACGAACATGTAAGGCATACAAAGTCTAACTTTATTGCCTTAATTTATTTTCATTGAGTTTTAAGCATGAAAATTGTAGGCTTAATGGTCTGTTGGTTATTTAAATTGATAACATTTTCTTTTTTAGCTGGAGAGTTAAAATGACTTCTTTTGCACCTAAAATTTCAAACTTGTAGGTTCTTATTTTGAATTAAAAAGCTTAAATTACTTCTCCTAGACTCGAGGCTTTCAAATATGTAGGTTTTTTCAAAAAAAACTTTTGAATTACTAGTAAAAAGAGATTTTGATAATGAAGATGCTTTTGACACTACCTAATATCCTTTTCGTTTCCAAATATGAGTCACAGAGTTGAAATGCCTTTTTATAGACCCAAGGCTTTTAAACTTGCATATTTTTTCTTTTGATCCAAGAAGATAAAATTAATCTTGGACTTGAGGCTTTAGGAACTTTATATCTTTACTTTGATCTAAGAAACTAAAATAAATTCTCATGAATCTACTACAAATTTTTCTTTTGATGTATGGATTTTTTTAATATAATATAAAAGATATTGATAGAATTATTGTACTTTTGTATATATGATTTTTTGAAAGTTATTTAGTAATACTTCCTTAGATGAGTTTCATTCTAAATTCAAGGCACCATTGATCTATTGAGCTTTTTAAGTTTGTATTTTATAGGTTTGATAACATATTTAAAGTTAAATTGGCAATTTAGTTTAGGTTAAACTTGACTTGATCTAAATTAAGTTTAACTTGAGTTAATTAGACTTTGGGTTGAGTTATGATTTTTTTTTTCTGATTTTAGGTTTACTCAAGTTCATTATGTATTTAAACTAGTTAAAAGTTTTACTTTGCAGATGATATAGCATAATTCTGGAACTTTGGTAGTTGTGAAACTTGGGGAGCTGAAGTCAATTGTAAGAATTATTATAGAGAGGGGTACTTGGAAAAGTATTATTATCCTACAAGAAGCATATTTTTGTAGTTATTTAATTGACCATTATGAAAGTAGGGAATGTGGACTTGTCTATTTATTTGCTGTAAACCGTTAAAGAAACTAGGTTTATCATCATGCACAACACTGTTAGAAATGATCAATTGATGAATGAACTCAACTAGGAAAAGAATTAAAGAACATGTATCTAGCAGCTAGGCATTAATTTTACATGTAAAACTGACATTTACAATCTAGTTCCAATGTGTTTTGGGAAGCAAGTTCTTATTTACGTTATGTTATTCACAAATATTGAGAACTTGATTTGGCACAATCTGTTTGAATCTTTATTTGCTTTAGATGATGTCATTTGAATGTCAACGTGAAAGAAACTGTAATTGTTGGGTATATGCATAAAACTTCTCAGTAATGAGTAGGCTATGAAGTATGATCCATGCTAAGTATCAAAATTTTTACCATCTTATACTAACCTTGACTTACTATTCCGGAAAGAACTACCTTAGTAACCTCCATTTATTGTTGAAATTGATGTCATCATTTTTTGTATAGATGTAAAAATTTATGAAATATAAGCTTAAACATGCGATACTTGACAGATAGTTGCATCAAGCATAACCCTGTTATTGATGTTAAGGATATGATTGGCACGATGTCAATTGGAGATGTTATTCCTGCTGTGGTAATTGGGAACAAGGAGGAGTCGAACCATTTAAATGCTTTCATACAAGGAAGTTACTAGTGATAATGGCAAAGGAAACACATACATATTAGTGCTAATTTACCAGGTTTTAAGACCAAAAAGGAAGAGCTTGTAAATATGGAAAACATCAAGATAAATGCCTATGAAATACTTTTAATTTTGTGTGCCTTTTTAACTTCTCTAATGTGAAATAATGTATAGACTAATGCTTAGGTAATAAGTAACTCCTACTTTGAGAATTCAGATGGATAGTTTATTTGTATGCCCATAACAAGATTAATTTATTTCACCTCCATACGGTTATTGGTGTATAATTGGTCTATATTATCCAGAGTGTGAGTATGATTTCAAGCCTTAAGCAACAAATACAGAGTTTGTGTATGATTTCAAGCCTCAAGCAATAAATAAAAAATGTAATAACCACATAACAAATACAAATGTGAATATTCAATTAATTTTTGGATTTGATTCGACATGATCAGATTTCAGATCACCTAAGTCTGTGCCAACTCAGGTTTAGGCTCATATTTTGGTGCTTGATAGGGCTTGAACTAGGGCCACGAACTTTGGACCTAATAATTCGTAAATTGTAGGGTTGACAATTGGGCCTATGGTTATCGATGTGTAAGTGGTTTGTACTGTATATCCAGAGTATAAGTATGATTTCAAGCCTCAAGCAATGAATACAAAGTGTTAAATCTTTGTTTAAAATCTAGTTCTAGATCACTATACATTGAATACAAAGTGTTAATATTCAATTAATTTTTAGATTTGATTCAGCTTGATTAGATTTCATGTTGCCTAAGTTCGAGTCAAATCAGGCTTAGGCCCATGTTTTGTTGCTTAATAAGGCTTGGGCTTAGGCTTTGGCCACAAACTTTGGACCTAATAAGTTGTAGGCCATAGAGTTGGCAATTGGGCCCAAGCCTGACCTAACCCAACTTGTGTTCGATAAGCCAGGCTTAGGTTAATTAGCCTCGGGCTTGTAACTAAAATCGTTTTACACTTATGTTTCTTACAAAATAAAACAATGTTGTTTTATATTTTAAACTAGGTTTATTTGTCTTCTTTTTCCCCTCCCCCTCTACCATTGGTACTTCTCTCTCTATTCTCTCTCTCTCTCACACCACCGCCATCAACCTTTATATACATGCTGCTATATGTGACCGTGTAAGTCACTAATAACTGATTATGATTATGAATAACACATATATATATTCAATTATGATTATGAATAACAGATATCTATATATATATATATGTTGATTGTTTTAGAAGGATGAAATATTCCTTTAGTAGAGAGTTATAATCTAATATTGGAGATAGAAATGAAAACTTCTAATCTTGTATAAGTGAAGATAGAAGTCCAACTTGAAGTCAATTAAAAAGTGAAGTTTGGAATCATTATAATAAGACTATATCAATGGATGGAGTAAGAAAAAAGTTGAATGTAAGTATTATCAGAAGATGTTGGGTAGGATTTCAAAAAGTGAAACCTCTCATTTAAAGAGACATATGGATTAGTGTAGTAAAAAAAAGATGGTATTAGAAAGTCCAACATTTTTTACCCTGAATCATATCAGAGGGAAGAATGAAATGACTGCAACATCTTATCAGAGCAATAGATTAATGTTTTTGATATCTTATATGGTAATTAATGATGAATATCCACTATTTATAGTTGATACCAAAATATTTAGGATGTTTTACAGCTCACTAAAACCGACCTTCAAGGTTCTAAGCCAGAATATGTTGAAGAAGGACATTATGAAGATATATGAGGATAAAATTTTAATAACATTATCAAGTATTGAACAACCGATTGCCATTACAACAAATATGTGGACAATAGATAACCAAAAGAAGGGTTATATGGTGGTGATGGCACATTATGTTGACAATGATTGGACTTTATACAATAAACATTTAATGTAATTTTCATTGTTTAATATTGTTATCATTTACTTTTTCATTATGTTATGATTGATGTTGGTCATATTTGTACATGATAGGTTCATTTATGTGTCGTGACCATATACAAGCTAACATTTAGTAACCGTGTTGAGAAATTGTTTGATAGATTTTAATATCACACCAAATTATCCATCATAATAGTTAACAATTATAGCACAAATGATTTTATGATTGAAAAGTTGATGAATAAGATAAGAGTTGGGATCTTATTGGTTAGTGGAATGTTAATCTGTATGCATTGTTTTGTTCATATTCTGAGCTTAATTGTGAATGAAGAATTGGATATTATAAAAGAACTAATAGATTCTATTTGGAATAGTGTAGTATATTGAAGTGCAACACCTAAAAGAGTTGAGAAATTTGAAGAAACTGTATATAACTATGCATTTTGAGTACAAATATGTTTGTTTTAGATCGTGTCCAACCAAATGGAACTCAACCTTCAAGATATTGGAGTCGACAATCCAATATGTTGGTGTGTTTACCATGCTAAGAGAAAGAGATTCTCAGTACACTTGCATGCCTATAAAAGGTCAATAGGAGTTAGCTAGGGAACTTTGTGCTAAGTTGGAAATATTTTATAATGCAATTGAATTGTTCTCGGGAATGAAATATCCAACTTCGTACTATTGCTTTAACACTATGCATGAGATAAAGAAAGTTTCATCTGATTGGATGTTTGATTCCAATTAGGTTATTCGGGTTATGGTAGAGCAAACGATGGAAAAGCTAAATTCTTATTGGTATATAGTTAGACATATTATTATAGTCTTATTTATACTAGACCCCAGATATATGATTGAGGGGGCTAATTTTATATATGATGTATTGTATGGTGATCGAGCCCAAGAGCATATAGATGTCATTAAACAATTATGGAATGATTTGTTTAATTATTATCAACTTAGAATGGAAAAAATTTAGAATCTAGATTGCAGTAGTTCAGGTTGTTTAACTCCAGGTTCAGTTTTAGGTTCTGGCTCATCTTCTAAGAGTAGTTTATTACATTCACTTGCAAAATTCATGAATGCAAAAGGGCTACAAGTTCATACAATATGATAGAATTAGATAGATATTTGATCAAAAATTGTATAGCCAAAGGTGAAGGTATACAATTCGATGTATTATTATAATGGAAGAGTTGTGGAAATAATTTTCCGATCATGTAAGTAATTACATGAGACCTATTAGCAATTTCATCATCTACTATTACTTCGAAGTCTACTTTTAGCACTAGTGGTTGGGTTGTTGTCCTTATCATGCTCGACTTCATCCTTAAACTGTGGAAGCCCTCATGTGTGCTTCATATTGGTTAGATTATGAAGATATTGAGGGTAAATTCTTTTATTTTTGATATATCACCATCTATTTTTTATATTATCTTACCTTATATTATTTTCTTAATTTGTATATTAATACAATCATAGGTACTGAAACATAGGTGATTAATCATACTCATCAATTAAGTGGACATTATTTTGATAAAATGTTTAGACATATTAATAGGAGACAACCGAATGTTCCAGTAAGAAGATGATAATACTTAGAGACTATAAGAGTAAAAAAGGAAGGCTAAAAAGAACTAAGTGGAAGTGATCAAGAATGATATGGCTCAGATGGATCTTACCAAAGACTTGTCCCATAATAGGAAACTTTGGTGTACTAGGATATCAGTAAAGGATCTCTCTAAATAATTATGTTCGTGTTCTTGTAGCTCCTATTAAATCATTTCCTTCGCATTTATTGCGTAGTACTTACCTCCTAGTTAGTTTCCTACCTAGCAGATTTACTGTATGGATAGGCCTGGTCGGAGTTACTCTTGTACTGATCTTTCTTGGTCTATGCATGTATTTTTACCTTTTGGCCTAGTTGGAGTTACTTTCGTACAAGTCCTTTCTGGTAAGTATATTTATCTTACCATTTCTTATTAATCTTTGATATGTTCTAAATGGATGTTATTTTGTATTACAATACCTATTTATTATTATTAACTTTTATGTATATTATTATTTATTCATTAACTTTTATTTTTTATTATTTTATATATGTATGCACATCCAATTAAAAATTTGTAGTTTCTTTATAACTAATTTGTATATAGGACTATAGGAAACAACCTCTCTACTAGGTAGGCATAAGGTTACGTACTATCGGACCTTCTCAGACCTCCCATCTTAGCATAATTTCCACTACGTGTTATCGTTGTTGTATTTGATGATGAAGGTATGTTTAATTATCTATTAATTATTACCATGTGTTTAATATTCCTTTAATTTTAATATTAAATCACCAAATATAATGTTTCTACATATAGTAGAAGTGATGCAAACTGTTAACAATCATGACTACAACACTTAACTGCGTTCTTAATCTATCTAGTCTCTACTCTCTTTAGTCTCTATCATGATTTTATCTTAATATCTTATAAATTGTACATTTAAAAATTTTGGATAATAATTTTTGTAAATTATGTCATTAATTACAATATTTTTCTTTCATTTCTTATAATCATAGCCTTCTTCATTAATGAATTTGGTTTCATCTTATTCATTTTATCAATATGCGTATGTTTTATATATTCATTCATAATAAAATGTCAATTTATGTTAAGAAATTGAAATTCGTAACTTTAATTAATTGAATTGATCACTTTAATTATAATCTTTTTCTATCATTTCCTAAAATTATATCTTCCTTCATTAATAAATTTGGTTTCATCTTATTTATTTTATCAATATATGTATGTTTTATATATTCATTCATTATAAAATCTCAATTTTTATTAATCAATTGAAACTCGTAACTTTAATTAATTGAATTGGTCACTTTAATTATAATTTTTTTCTTTATTTCTTATAATTCTATCTTCTTTTATTAAAGAATTTTGTTTTATCTTATTTATTTTATCAATATATGTATGTTTTATAGTCATTCAATCTAATTTTTTTCTCATTTTTATTAATTAATTAAAATTTGTAACTTTAATTAAATTGAATTGATCAATTTAATTATAATCTTTTTCTTTCATATTCTATAATTTATCTTCCTTCATTATTGAATTTGGTTTCGTCATATTCATTTTATTAATATATATATGTTTTATATATTTATTCATTATAAAATCTAAATATTTATTAATCAATCAAAATTCGTAAGTTCAATTAATTGAATTGATCACCTTAATTATAATCTTTTTCATTCACTTCCTATAACTTTAATTAACTAAATTTCTATTAAAATTTTCAAAAAATAAAAATTATCAGGCTAGTTTAAGCCAGATCGGGCTTTGGCCCTTGGACCTAACACATTTGGCCGAATTGAGCCTCCAGCTAGGCCCAGGCCCTAGTCCTTTTCTTTTATCTAGTTCGAACCTAGCCTAACTCACTGTCATCTCTAGTAGGCCAAGCCTAGGCTTGAGCCTATGCTTAAATTTTTTGGTTAAGTTTAAGTCATATGAAGCTCAAGCCTGACCTAACCCAATTTTATTCTTATTTAAAGTGGTATGGTCCTAACCAATTTAGGCATAACTTGCTTCAAGAAATTTTCTTTTATGAGAATTTCAATTTCTGCAAGATCAAGTATTCGCATTGATGGTGTCAATTTTTTTCTTACAAGTGTTCAGTTGCCTAATCCTTTATTAGTATACTTAATTTCTCATACCCGTGACATCCTTATGCTCTTTAATTAAGTCAAATTTGGATTGAATTTTATCATTGCTAACTTAACAGTTGTGCATATATACTCTTATACTTGGCAATTTTAACTTTATATAATTAAATATTCAACACCAAATGCAAGGTTGAAAGGTGATTCTATTGTAGGCATTCTAGGTGTTATTCGATGTGTGATAATATGTTGTAGATGTCTCCAGTATGAGTGCCTTTTACATCCTCGACCTTGGCTTTTATGTAACATCTCATTATCTAACCCTAGAATATAGTATATTAGAGATTATTAAGTAGTTAAAACAAGAAAAAAAGTGCATTTCATACTCATGCATCATTTAGTACACATACACGTTAAATTGATAATTACACATAGTAAAATGATTGTACATGCATTCATTGACATTTTTCTGGTATAATTGAATTATAAATGTGATTTTTGATATGAATTGTGGTTTATGTGTATTGAAAATTTCATTGGTGTGTATAAGAATGGATCTAGAAATTAGTGAAATTTAGGAAAATTGTGAAAATTTAGGGTATTTTTGGACTAGGAAAAATGCCAAGTGGCAGGATAATTGATTTATGGTAGTAGAAATAAAAGTCAAATGGTAATAGAAATTTTGATAAATGAATTTAGGAATTACTGATAAGTGTCATTGAAATTTGGGAGACAATTGGATTAAAATTTGGAGTTAAATAGACTAGTTATAAAAAGGGTCTAAATGGGACCATGGTAGAGTGACAAGTGGCAATGACATGTGTCACTACCACTCCCCACATAACTTATACGAAAATTTTAAATGAAAGACAAGAAATAGTTATCTTTCACTTATTATCTTCTTCTTCTTCGTGACCTTCTTCTTTCCTTCTTCTTCACAAAAATGTTCTCACTAATCTCCATTCACGTTGAACCTAGCCCTCTCATCTTTCACTTGCTACTCTCATCTTGCTCTCTTCTTCATTTCTCACAAAAAAACCCAACCTTACCACCTTGGATGATGAAGCATATGTAAGAGAAGAAAGCTAGGGCTAAGTGAGATCTTGAAGAACTTAGAGTCTTTAATCATCGTGGGTAATGTTAAATGAAACTAATTTGATGAGTAATTTGAGATTTATGAATTGATCATGAATTATGTGTGTGAATCGTGAGTGATGAAATGGGCATATAAATGTTTTGTTTTTGCGTATAAGATGATTAACCTTTCATAAGTTGTTGTAGAGATGAGTTTGAACTTGAAAGATCATTAAAATGGTGTAACAAGAAGTGCAGAATTTCTGACTTGTAAATTAGATATTTATGTTATGTTTTCTTGGAGTTTAGAGCTGAACTAAAGTGAGTTTAGAGCTAATAAAAAGGAGTACTATGGTGTCTTGAAATAAGATGAATTAAGGTGATAGTCAGGAATGAAATGAAGGTGAAAAATGAAGTGGAACAAGTGCAGAAAATTTGATAGATAAATGGAGTTTTCGTGTTCTATTTTTAATGCTTAATTACATGAATTTTCGGGTAGTTATTATATGGATGAACTAGAATGATTTTGAGGTTAAAGAAAGGGATAATGTAGTGTCTTGAAATTAGTTAAATTAGAATGATAAGTTAAAAGTGAAATGAAGGTAGAAATGAAGTTGAACATATGCAGAAAATTGATGATGAATGTGGATATTAACATGTTCTGTTTTGTTGTGTAATAATGTGGAAATTAGTAATTGAAATAGAAGTGAAGTAGAGTGAATTAAAAGATAAAGAAAGTGATAGTATAGTGTCTCAAGTGAGGAGAATTAGGATGATAGTTTATAGATAAAGGGAAGGTGACAATGGAGTTGAATGTGTGCTGAAATATTGATGAATGCATAGACATGGTCGATATTCTGTTTATGGGATTATGATCAACAATTTTGTATAATGTGTTTTGTAGATGTTTTGAATTAGAATGGAGGTGAGAATGAAGAGTAATTAAAGTAGGAATGATAAGACATGTATAAGATGTGTTAGATGTGACTTATAGGAGTTGGAAATATGGAAAAAGGCTAGTAGATGTTTGTTAGGCACACTTCAGATCTGTTAGGCGGACATTCTATGGAATTCTAGCATTCCATCCCTGTTTATGTCCGTTTGGAGGGATATAAGTCTGTTGGGAGGATATTCTCTAGATATCTACAGAAATATGCAATTTGGACCTTTTTAAAGGCAAAATCTCTCTTTGAGGTCTCATAAAAGTTGTAGAACTTGAAGTCCTCTTCGAAAACATACTTGAATGACCTTAATCTGACATCCACAGTGAAAGTTATGCTTATTCTCCTAAAATTATGTATATATATAAATTATTGACTTATCAATGCTTTCTTATAACGTATTTAGGCTTGAATGAGATCTTGAATAAGCCTAGTGGATGATGAATGAGGCGACTAAAGTAAGAAAAGTGTATTAGGTATTAAAAAATGGTTAAAAGATGATGTTAATTGATTATGAGATAAGTATTAAGGAAATGTACCTAGGATTGTCATTGAGCATGCATTGTACATAATCCATATATACATATGTGCATAAATGAGTATTTATGTAATTGTACAAAGCTGTAATGCATGTAAATGTATGTGTTGCATGATATAGAGAAGTAATTAGAGTGACCTCATCCAAATGTTACCGGAACATCGACGTCATAAGCTATCTGAAGCAAACTATGAGTAACTTAAGATGGTCTTACTTCGATTATTTTTTTGTTAAACTATGTATTGAATTATTATGTGATGTGTATATACTAATTCTGGACATTAAATGTCTGAGGCGCTTGATGCATAAAAACTAATTAAAAGTGCTTATTGTATGTGAATTTTACGGAATAAATGTTCTCAACATTTTTGTTGAATGTCGGACTTAGGTTCGAAGAAAAATGTGAATGAGAAAGAGAATGTGAATGTGATTGATTGAATACATATGATGCATTTCACTGCATGAATACATGACTACATAAAGGCAGTTGTAATTGGAGTTGCCAGTGAAAAAGATCTTAAAGATCAGAAAGTGGTAAGAGCCTCTGGCTCACTATGTATAATGAGCCCTGTATCTCCAACAGATAAGGGATAATTATTAATGAGCTCAGTATCCACAATAGATATGGGACAATGAAAAAGGCACTAGGTCATAACAACGTAATAAACAAATGTGAGTGTCATGAACGTTGCATATACACATGAATTGTATTATTAGAATGCTTGCAATGTAATGTTTAATTGAGTTGAATGAATAATATGAAACTATACAAAGTGTTTTGTGATGTTACTTGAAAAATGAAATGATGTGAAATATGTGTTTGTATGTGTTGATGTGATATGCGATATGGGTGAACCATCGAGGATGGTTAACTCACTGAGTTCACAAAACTCATCAAAATTGCAACATTAACTTTTTAGGTTCGAAAGAGATGCCATAGCTTCTAAGACTGATTAGAAGAGATCTAATACTGCTTTTGAATAGAAGACACGACTCAAAGGCTGGTCAGCTGGGACTGAAGGATTTAGATAACTATTTGTATAATTCCTCATGTATGTAGCATGCTTTGTAGACAAAGTTGTGGAGTCTGATAGGTTGATATTGTATAAACATGGATTTTATATGTAATGCTACATTTTCTCTTATGTTTCATGAAATGAAATGGGGAAATTTGTGTTTTATAGATCATGAGATTTGTGTTTTAAATTATGATGCCATGAGTTAGTGAAAGTGACATAGTTAGCACACCGCTTCTGTCGGGCATGTACTTGAATGTCTTATAAACATATGAGCACAAATGTCTGATGGGAGTGGGGTGCTACATTTTGAGCTTTAAGCTCTTATTCACTGCCCGCTCCAGTTGTAACTTCCTTTATTTGATCATGCATATCATGTAATGAAATGCATCAAATCACATATATGCAATCAATCACTTTCATTCAATATGCATATTCACGTTTCACATTTTCATCGAACTTAAGTCTGGCATTCAACATTTTTATTGAGAACATATATTTTTGTCATATTCACATATAATCAGAACACTTCCAATACATTCCCAATTATCAAACTCCTCGAACCATCAATGTCCGGAATTATCACGTTCATATAAGTATCGGTTCAACAATTGAAATTCAAGCAATTACAATCAATCTTAGTGAGAAACATCTAGGTTACTCACTGTACACTCCAGATAACTATTGCCTTGACTTCCCGATAATGTCTGCATGATGTCATTCTATTTGTGCTTCTAAATTATGCAATACACATATTTATACACATTACTAAGTTGCTCAAACACATAAGTATTCAATCATACACACACACACACACACACACACAGAGAGAGACATATCATGTTTCAATGCATGCTCAATTGACCTTCTGGATATGTATTAATAAACAAAGATCTTGACTGTACTTATATGCTTTTAGATCATTCAAACTTTATAGCTTTTATGCTACCATTTTGCAATTAGGTTTATATTTTAAGTAAGCTTGATTTATTCATTAATCATACACACGTTCATGTAATTATCCAATTCTCACTAATGATTACTACATGTTCTCCAATGTTCATTCATTTATATCTAATACACATTGCTCATATCCATTGAATCATATTTGCATTCATAAGAATATATTAATTCCTTTAACAACTCATAATTTCCAGATTTCAATATATTGATATTAAAACAATCCATTCGTTAAGTAATGACATCAATTAACAACTTAAACTTATCAAACCCTTAACAAAAGAATCAAGCAACAGTTTAGGTTTATTTTAAGCCTCAATTACGTACAAATACACCAATGTAAAGTGACTTATCCTTAAGTGGTTCAACAATTACACAAAACAGAAGTTTTTCATTTCAAAGCATTGCCCACGATCTTAGGATGGAGCTAATGTAACTGTCCACGATTGTGGGATGAGTGAACCAAATGTGCACTATCCATTTTCCTTCAATTGTTCCAGATTTTAACACCTTTATACTAAATCCAAAACACTTTCATAATAATCCATTAATTATCTCTCAATTATACCTTAATTATACGTCGATTCCTCGTCAATTTTAGCTCTAATTCTAACTCAAAATCATTCATTTGACAGCTCATAAACTATAAAAAAATCCATCACCATATGTTATTTATTTGGGCTATTAAGCCCTTTATATTCCAAGCTAAAATGGTCATCTAGATTTTGAATTTTATGCTTTTTTTTGTTTGATCCATTCATGGTCACCCTCTTTGGGCTCTACTCCAATTGTAAGCACATTATGATTCTTTCATTTTCTAGTTTTGGCGACCTTCCTTGATCATCGCTAATGTTTTCACTAACCACTTGAGGAATGTCTTCTTATTATTTATGTTTTTTTCTCTTAATTCACTTGCTAAATCCTTTGATGATTTGTGTACTATATTTATCTTCATATGGATTACCATAGTTTCCTCTATTAGATATGTTACTTGAGGTTGTATTACTGCTTCTTCTGAACTGTTCTTCTCCTGTGTGTCCTCCATTGAGTTCAAGCTTTCCACCTGTGTAGATATTACAATATCCACTTCATTCTACTTGATTACATCTTCAATCTTCTTTTAATTTTGTTGATCATTAGCTCTTTTTTGTTTCCTCCTTAGTAGTGACTTCATTGGAATTCCTATCTGATTGAGTAAGTTGACAATAGATACTAACTTGAATGAGTTGGAGCACCTTGTTCCTATTAGGGTGTTCCAACCCTATTCTACTTAATCTATTCCACACATTTGTATGGACCCCACATAAATGTGTGGATGAGATTTAACGGAATAGGGTTGGAATTGGTTAACTGGAGTAGAGGATCTGATCCCAACTTGGACAAGCTTCCTAATTGGTTTCCATACTGATTCTGAGCAGTCTACGTTGGTATCCAATTATAGGTAACCAACATAAAGTATTCAAAAAAGTTATTAGCGTTATCCAACCTTAATAAGGGGATAGTTTTAGGTAATTTCTTATTGAAATTAGTCAATGTCAGACAATAATTTGTTTTCTTTAACTTTTACTTTATCCTATTGTATTTTTACCAGTATATACATATACAAAGAGAGATTTTAGGAAGCTATATATAGAGAAACTGTTTAAGGCTAAACTTAAGGTTGTCCCTTACGTCAAGGGATTTATACAACTATTGTTACCTAAATAACAAATCTATTTTCTTTCATAAATATCAAATGTTAATGATTCCTATCAACACTCCTCCTCAAGCTGGTGCATAGATATCTCGAATGCCCATCTTGTTAAGTGAGTTATAAAACTACCTACTGGACACTGCTTTGGTAAGTATATCTTCCAGTTGGCCTTTTAATTTGACAAATGGAATCAAATGATTTTTTCCTCTAGGTTTTATTTTATGAAATGCCTATGCTCTAAATTCCTCTGAATTCAACTTCATCATTGGACAATGCTACCATCATTTGCTTTTTGCTTCTCTATATGACTAAATTTCCTCCCACAAAACTGAAGTATCCTAAAATGGATTTTCTATCCAAAGTATTCCTTGCCCAATCTACATCCGTGTATCCTTCAACTTTTAAATGACCATTCTTAGTGAACATTAACCCTTTTCCTCGTGCACATTAAATCTTCAATAACCATTCTTACCGCACCCATATGGTTTTCACATGGAAAATGCATGAATTGCATTACTATGCTCATGTTATATGCAATATGTAGGTGAGTATTAGACAAATAAATAAGCTTACCCACTAGCCTTTGGTATCTTCCTTTATCGACTGATATTTGGTCTAAACATATCCCAAGTCTATGATTTTAAACTATTAGAATGTCTACTAGTTTGCATTCCAATAATCCTACTTTTGATGGTAAATCTACTACATATTTTCCTTAGGAGAGAAATATGCCTCTTTGTGATCTATTCTCGAAAATACTTAACTCCACCAAGGTCTTTTATTTAAAACTTGAGTGGTAGTTGCTATTGAAGTCTTGAAATTTCCTTTACATCATCTCATGTGATAATCATTTCATTGACATAAACAAGTAGAGCAATCACCTTTCCTTTCGCTGCTTTAAGAAGAGTGTGTGGTAAGAATTACTTTGGTGGTAGCCATATTTTCTCATAGCATCACTGAATCGTCCAAACCATGCATGTGGTGACTGTATTAAGCCATAAAATGCTCATTCCAACTTGCAAACTTAGTCTCCAAAGGTTCACTATAGCCTGACAGGGTGTCCATATAGACTTCTTCTTCAAGGTCACCATAAAGAAAGACATTTTTTATGTCGAGTTGATGTAGTGGTCAATCTAAGTTTCTTGAAAGAGACAATAGAACTCTAACAGAATTTATTTTGGCTACTAGTGAGAATGTCCCTTAATGGTCTATGCTATATGTGTAAAGCCTCTAACTCCTCTTCTATTGCTTATGCCCACTTTGGATTAGCTAGAGCTTATTCAACACTACTTTGGGCATGAAAAGAGGACAAAGCCTATGTAAAAGTATTGATAGTTTTTGGAAAATTGTGGGTGGACACATAGTTTCTAATTAGATACTTATTCCTTCTCTCTTCCTCATCAAGAGAGTACCTGTTGAGTGGTCTTCTGCAGTTATGTCTAGGAGCCAAAACATATCCAGCAAGAGTATTCAAGGTATTAGCATAAAGATTGGTGATAGGAGAGCTTACCTTAGGGGTATTCCCAATAGGAGGTAATTCTTCAAGCACCGAGGTGAGAGGAAAGTGAGTAGACTCTTTTGGTGCAATCAGTGTAGCAAGCTCTTTTGGTGCAATCGATGTAGTAGGCTCTTCTAATGCAATTTCATAATTATTAAATATATTTTTGGCATCGGCAGACTCATGCTCTATTTCCCTATTTTTATTTTCCATTTTTACTATTATCTCACTTCTTAGAGTCATTAACCAATTTGGCTCTTCACTCATAAACTCCCTTTAAAGAGTTAAATTAGATACTGTGTTTTAAAAGAATGTATCAAATTCAAGGAAGGTAATATCTATGGAGATGTAGTTATGATTAGCTGTAGGATCAAAGCACCTATACCCCTTTTCATGAAGGTCATACCTAAAAACAAGCACTGATGACACATAGATCTAGCTTAGTGTATTTGTTTTTATAGCGATAAACAAATGCACACATTCGAAGATGTGAGGAGGAAGTATAAGAACCGTGGGTAGAGATATATAAGTCAATAAGACCTATGATGGAGCCTTGAAATTTAAGATTTTTGAAGGCATCTGATTGAGCAAGTACATTGTAGTGGCAACCATATCATCCTAACAATGATAAGGTACATGTGTCCTATGAAGTACAACTCAAGTGATCTCTAAAATATGTAGATTTTTTCTCTCTATGAAGCAATTTTGTTGTGGGGTTTGAGAGCATGATGTTTTATGGAGGAGGATATGGTGTTGAAAATAATTATAAAATTGGGGATTAATAAATTGGTAGTATGTTGTAACACTACACAAAATAACTAAACGTAAAATTATAGTAGTGATGAGTCTAGGTTGATCTCATAGAGAGTGTATGTAAAACTTTTACAATGGAAGAAATTAGCGTTTAGGTTAAACGGGTTTGGTTTGGTTTTGAATAACAAGATAAAATTAATGAAAGTAAATTAAAGTAAATAGTTAAAAATGATGAAAGTGATGAATGTGTTTAGGATCTAGTTCTCGGTTCAATCTCAGCCTATACACAATTAAACATATGTCATTGTCATATTTTTTTAACATCTCTTTTAAACTATTGATCATAGATTAACAACAAGCTCTATTAACCTGATTTTCCTTTAGATCTTGTTTAATTAAAACAAGATTTTTAACAAAACCTAACTGTCGAATAACCTAAAACAAGCTCTCAAGATTTAATCAGACAATCACATTACAAATAAGAAAAACAAATTAATTTAAGCAATAACTACACAAGATTCGTCATTTAACCTATGTTATATTATCTCTAATGATTTAACCCAATTAGTTGCCACAAATGAATCCATAACATAATGATTACATATTGTATTTAAGATTTTAGCAATAGGTTCATACATAAACAATTTTAACGATAACAAGAAAACTAATTATCCATACATGAATACCCAAATCAATAGTAATAGAATAACGTAAACAATCCCTAAAGAGAGATAGAACAATGATACATAATGACGATATGCTTAAATGTGATCCTAGGTGTTGATTTCACCTCCGATCCAAAATAGGGAAGCTTATCCCTTATGGGTCTCCAAAACGTAACAGCTCTACCCCTTCATACAGTCCCAAAATGATTCCTCTCTTTTTTGTCGTATACATGTTTTATTTATATGACAAAATTAGGTTTTTGGGCATATACATGATTTGATACTTGGTCGTGTATGAAACCATATAAGTCAAAAAAAATGTAAAACTCATGAAGATATGTGTATCCAACCCTGTAAGCCAAACATTTATCTTCTGAATGCATACACGATCATATATCTCCCAGTGTTTGTTGAATTGTTATTCTTTTTGTGATTTCTTGTCCAATCCTCACCCTAATCCATCTCCTTCTTATTCCACAAGGGTGATTGAGTTTGAAAATTAAAATATCGACTCAATGAATGTGCTCTTAACTCATTTTAGCTTTTGTGCTTTTAGATTGTACCTAAAGTCAAATGTGAACTAAAATGAGTATCTTAAGTATTTCATAACAATAATCACTAATTATTAAGAAGTGAATGTATAAAAAATTAAGCACACATCAAATTCCCCCACACTTAAATTTTGATCATCCTTGGGAAAAATAACAAAATCAAAATCACAAATTAAATACTTTCACAATTTCCATATTTCCTAATAATAGATAGCTATAAGTAATGAGAAATAACTTTCAAAATCATAGCAAGAACTAAACATTAAATTCCTTAACTCATGATCAATTAATAATCACCGCTTTTAAAAACTGAGCAATCTAGTATTAGACTTAGACAAAGTGTGTAAATAACAGTGATCCATAAGTACACTCAAACACCATTTATGATCATGACATTTCATGACTTTGCATATCATTTCATTTCTCCACCATTAGAATTCATATGCATAATCATAAATCAAAGGACTTTTTACGGTCATAACGTTGGCAAAGGTTAAAGTGAGATGTATTTAGGTAATGTAGCATAAAAGCCACAAAAGCTAGTGAAGTAAGAAAAAGCACTCAATATAACATCAAGGGTAAAAACCAACATTCACTCAAAACTGTGCACTTAAGCTATGATGAATGCAAAAACTATATTTCACAACTCAAATTCAAGTCTTCACACCATAAACCACATGAAGTATAAATCATCAACAAAAGTTGATCATAAACAATACTTGTGACCATAAGAAGTGGCCTTTGAAAACTACATCTCCCTCATTTACATTATAATCAACTAACCCATTTTATACAACTTTAGGAGGAAATATTAATCATAAATAATTTTGTAACACAATTGCATTTCCTCCTTGACACATTTATTTAAATACTTTTTCTTTTTTAATATAAAAATTGAAAGAAGCTACAACAAAATTGGAATTCATTGATAAGAGATAAAATGAAATTCCAACAATTATAACCAACCCACACATGTGCATACCCCTACACTCACTTTTTTGTACATCCATAAACATCAACAATCAACAAATGCTTCACTAGCTTTATGGCTTAGGTAGGACATTTCGTTAGGTTTAAGGCATGTAATGTATTTAACACAAAAGAAAAGGTAAATAAAGCTCAAGGAGGCTTATTAAAGGAAAATCCATATCAATGGGTAGTTTATTTGGTTGGTGTAGCTTATGAAAAAAATTGTTTATATCATTTTCGTTTTAATGCATCTGATAAAAATGTGGTCTTGAATAGAAAATCAAAACAAAGTTAGGATGTACATGTCATGAATATCACATACACACAAAAAAAATACAATGAGGTTGATATAGATATAATCAAAGCAAAGTTAGGATGTACATGTCATGAAGGTCACACATAAACAAATGACAATGAGGCTGATATAGATATGTTAGTCTATAAAGACTCTAAAATTTCATTGGCTTGTGTCTGCCACTAGTCACTAATTTTTTAAAGATAATGTATATTGACCAATCACAAAAGTAAAAGTATATGCTTAAGTTTCTATGAATTTTTCTGGTCAATTCGTTCTCTAATTATGACTATGTAGTCTTAAAAGCAATAGAAACACCTAAAAAACACACATAAGCAACAAACAAGCTTAAAATGAGCATGAAAACTAAGGTCTCCACCCTTAAACTTAAAACTTACATTATCCCCAATGTAAATCAAATGTAAGAAATGGTGCATTTAATAAAAATCATAATTATAGGAATGTACATAACAAGAAATAAACTTATTTTAAGTTGCCTCCCAAGCAGTGCTTTTGTTTATTGTCATTGGCTAGCCTCCATGTTGCCCTCATCAAGTTACAAATTTTTTATCTTTAGGAATCACAACTTTGGCATTTTCCTTGTGACCTTCCTCAGGATAAGGCTTGAGTCGATGACCACTTACAAGTAATGTCTTCCCTTTTTTCAAACTTTTAATCTCTACTGCACCATTAGGAAAGACATTAGTTATCACAAAAGTATGGACCTAATATGGATGAAATTTATGTAGAAAAACTTTATATTTAGCACAATAAAGAAGAAATTTTTTACTAATGATAAAGCTTTTCGATGAAACAATAAAAACTTTGATTTTCTCTTTTGTTGCAATCACTTCTTATTTATTTGTATGCTTCTACTTACAGTCTTCATATATTGAAAAGTCAATCACATTAATTGAAAAAACAGAATGGTCATTTTGGGAGTTCTTGTTATCGTCAAAAATAGTGAAACGAGTAAATTCCCCATTGAATTCCATCGTAAGGGTACCCACACAAACATCTTTCTTAGTTTGGGTTATGTTGAGAAACGGCTTCCCTAGTAAGATAGGTACTAGGTTGTAGGAAGTTTCATCATTCATTTTAGTCATATAAAAATCAACAGGAAATATTAGTTCATTTACCTGTAAAAGCACATCCTCAATCACCCATCTAGGTAAGCGTTAGAACAATTAACCAATTGTATGATAACACTAGTTTCTTTTAATGGCCCTAAATTTAAAGAAGCATACATGGAACAAGGTATAACATTAATCGATGCTCCTAAATCTAACATGGCCTATTTAATCTCAATGTTACTAATTTTTCAAAGAATAGTAAACATGCCTGGGCCTTTACACTTAGGAGCTATTTTCTTCTTAAAAACTGCAAAAATAGTTTCAGTCATACTTATCATTTCATTACCTCTTAACTTCCACTTGTTCGTACATGATTCTTTGAGGAATTTTGCGTACCTCGACACTTACTTGATTGTATATAACAGTGGGATATTCACTTTAATCTTCTGAAAGGTCTCCCAAATCTCTTTATCCTTATCCTCTTTTTTTGACTTTGCTAACCTACTAAGAAAATGTGGAAGATTAGTCTTTTCAACAATTGAGAATTCAACATTTACCTTTAAGGTTGATGGTATATCGAATAGCCTGTCGCTAACTACCGAATAATAAATTCCCAACTACCAAACTATGCAGTAGGCTTGGGACGAACCGCAAAGAGCTAACATGCAACTGCTATTTCAAATGTTGTAACAAAAGAAAACAAAACACCCTGAAATGAAGAAGACGAGACAACTAATATGCAATGATCATAACCAAAAGACAAGCACAAAGAAAATTTAGAAAAATCTAATAACATTGGTAAAGAACTGGGCTGGAGATATCTTTGGGATTCTGGGATGTTCATTGATCCTTGAATTTAAATGAAAGGTACTCTTATCATGATGTTAGCCTATGGACTCGATTATGCTCTCAAACCCTTAATTTCTCTAAAGTAGGCAAAACTAATAAGCTCTAGAAATGCCCCCAAGCTTTACTATAACCTGTAATAGGCTCTCCAAGTTCAATAGCGAAGATGCATTAGGTACTAAGAAACAACTAACTTAGGCCACCTACTTATAAGCTCTGAAGGTGTAACCTAAAGGTATAAGATCGTAGATTAGTTGATTAATTATCCTGACAAATTTAACTAACCTATTGCTACTTCCGAGAATCACTATGGACTATTACATATTACACGCTTAACCCT